>MU622289.1:115725-131495 GCA_025399235.1 Backusella circina FSU 941
GAGAATGAAGTTCGTAGGTTCTCTAATGTTCACATCTTCGAAACGTTTAACTTCTTCCTTTCTCTAATTGTGACCGTTTAAACAATGGATGATAGTCATCTGTTCGAGTGGAACAGTAACGACCTTTACTTATGGAGTTACATTCACAATTATAATTTCAGAAATAATCCTTCTGTATCATCTTACATTTGATTGAGTTATTTACACATCCGTAAGCGTATATAATTTCTTAATGTCCGGAAAAGACGTGATTAAATATGTGTTATGCCGCTACTTCGTTGAAATATTTCTTCTATGTTAAGTTTATTTTATATCAGGATGAACAATAATGAAAAAAAATACATGATAACTGTATATATATATCGTTATGATTCTATGCTTTAGGATTAACCAGGTTACTATGAATTACTTCATGAAAGTAAAACGACTATAGTATACGATGGAGAATAGCAGATTGTCACTATAAAATTAGTTCAATACCTGTTCTTGTTAAAGATCGTCTGTTCTTTATTTGATCGAAATTATCTCTGGTAAAGGTAGTTCTATTTTGATATAAACTTGTAGTAATTCGTACTAACTCCTACACTCTTTTATTACACATTTGTACTACAATTTTTATCTGATGGACAAATTTAAAAAGAATAACACTTACTATTAGTCGATACTACTGAATATTTATACTTATATTTGGTATAATTTGGACGAGAGTTCAGAAAGATTGCCACAAACATGTACTTTTACGAGCGGTTTTTCTCTAATTAATAGTCATACCACAATATGTGACTAAACGCGATTACTTTTATATTTTACGGAGATTTTTATGTATTATCTCCTTTCTCAATAATACCTATGATTGAAATGCCTTTCAGTGGAGGTATCAAAAGTTGATAGTCATTATTTAATTATAATATAGGCTTTAATTATGATGATAAGTAGACCTTCTTTTTTTTTTTGAAATTTAGATGTTATTAGATAAAAATATTAATTCAAAAAAACATCGCATAAATGTAAGTGAACGTATCTGATAAAGAACAATTGAAAAATGATTAGTCTACGAAATATTTTGATCAGTAAACGCGTATAAGGTTTAATAGATTTATATAGTATACCATTGGACCATAGGAAATTTCTTTATCGCTATGTAATAATGATCCAAATATCACCATGGCAATGATCTTAAGAAATGATGATTACAAAAAAAAAATTATTTTGCCATAAAGATAATGAAGTTAAAATATCTTTTATAAAAAGAAGTTTATTTTGGTTCTAAGATAAATGTGAATAGGTAGAAGTTTTAGATAATTGAACACATAAAACAAATATATACAAAGAACTTGTACACGAATCTTTTGTTGAAGAAAATAGTTAAGTCTTCTTTTTTGTTTGTTTATTTCAATCCATAAATCAATAGTAATGTAGTTCTCTAAGAATCTTATTATGTGAAATTGAAATATGGTTGGATTCGGATTGGTGTAAAGACATATGTTTTACTCACCGTGAATTCGAGGACTTTAATATCGGCCACTATATATGAACGTTCTACACAAATGATGTCATCACATAATTTAACGATTTCTTCAAATTTTCAATTTCGATACATCATTTTAATTCAAAAGTTAAGTTTCGATATCTGTGTAGAGTGCAAAAATATAATAAATATGAGACAAACTAAATTATCGTGTTCTGCGTTGGGTAACAAGGTTTTTACAAAGGCATGATGGTCAAATATGGCAAAAACTTCATCTAAACAGGACACTAATACATTCTGGAAATCAGGGCTTTTTCCCATAATCAATTAATTAGTGTAACCACCTTCCAACTTAATAAGCTCAGCTTACCTGTCAATAAAGTCTTTGGTTTCATCTAGTAGTTTACGGAAAGAAATAGTGGAATTATCATTTTTTAATACATCACTCTCAAATCCAGCTCCACGAATAAATTCCTCTTCCTCTAATTCAGTATCTGGGACCATCCATGCACGGTAACTATTATAATAAACAAGTTTTAGCGACAATGTAGCCTTGTCTTGGCTATCAAAACACAAGAAATGCTTATAAAATAACTTACCTAATAGGTTTATCACCATCAAACTCAATACGCTTTCGAAGTTGACCAAGTAACGATTCTGCATCGTGGTAATTTAAAGTACTCTTCAAAGGCATGCTATACATCACATAGTTAGGCGTTGTATTCTAATGCATTTGTCACCATCAGTTCCTATATTTACCCAGTTACTATTTCATCTACAGCCTTTTGTACTCTATCAGCAAGACCCTTCCATCCATGGTGTAATAACCACCAGCTTGCGCTTAAAAACACACGCTCAGTTTGAGGATCCAAAAATCCAACATCTGGCTCCTCTCCTTCCTGTTGTAATCTAATTGTAGGCTCACTCTTGTTGAGGACAGATACTGACCAGACATACGTAAAGCGACCCAGCAAATTCAATTGCATGTGAGTAAGTAAAGTTAATAGTGTAACCGCATATATTGAGGTAAATGTGCGTGTAAAACCTAATTTAAAAGTTAATTGTGTTGCCAATATATTTAGATTCAATTATCAACACTTTACTCTTGGACTTAATTTCCTCCCAAATAAGGTGCTTTTCCTTCTTGTCCAAAATACCAGCAGGAAGTTCCCTTACTTCTTCCACAATTGTATACGATGCTGACAGGCTTCCAACACTTGTATCCAAATTGGCAATCATAGAAGTAGCCATCTCGGTGGATTGGGTTAGTTCGCTGGCTTCGGCTGGTTGAGCTGACTGATCAGCCTCTGCTTCTCCTTCTTTTGCTATTTCCATTTCAGGTTTAGAATTATCTTCTTCTGCTACTTTTGTTTCTTCTACAGCCTGTTCTTCCTTTAGTAAAGCTGCTGCCTCTCTTTCTTTTTTTAACTTTTCTTCAATTTTTTCTAGTTTTCGAGACTCTTGAAGTTTAGCCCAGGCAGCTTCAATATTCATCTCGTGTAAAATCTGATCACCAAGCGTAGGTAAGAGAGACAAGACTGTAAAGACACAATCATTTTGGTTTTGTTGGAAACGGCGCTTTAAGCTAATTGTAAGAAAGTCAGAACATTTTGTTCCTAACAGCTACGAACTATATATTAAATTATATTATATTACTTTTCTTTTGCTAATCTTTCAGCAGTCGCCTTTTCTTGTATGTCTCTTATTTTGGTAGTAGCATATTTGCCAGCAAAATAACCACCACCAGCAATAGTTGCAGTAATAAAAAGACCCCTTCTGTGTCTATTCACATAATCCTTCACGGATGATACAAAAGTCATGATATCGAATATTTAGTGTATTATTAACAGGAAAGAGGGGAAACGAATGGATCTTTTTCATGTGAAGATACAAACTGGGGACATTAAAAGTAAGTCACGGCACTCACACTTAGTTAAAATTCATGATTTGTCAAGTCTATTAGTCAAGTATTTTATATAAATTAAAACACCGCAACTGTACGCTTTATTTTCAATTTACATCACTCTCATTTTAAATAGCATTGTAAATGCAAGATAAGTATTACTATTGCTTTGAATACACAGTTATTCATGGCAATTCTAATAACACTGTAGTTTCTATTTTGTAATCATTGGAGCTATTTTTTTGATTACGATGTTACACACATATGCCATAAGCGTGGGAGGCAGATGTGTCATTTGATATTCTTTCTTTTTGCCCTTTCTGGCGGCTCTTGAATTGACAAGTCCAATTCCCTTAAACTTTTTTTCTATTTTCCTCTTACTTCTCATTATTGCGTATCTTTTTCTCTTTTACATACTTTAAATACCTGCGATAATAAATGCCCTTGTACACCGAAGCAAGTATAAGGTTAATAAATGGTCAAGAAGACCAAGAACTCCAAGTAACCCAAGCGTTATGGGACTCACTTGTACCGAGCCAGTATGACAAAGGTGAGTGGTATAAACCTATAGTAATGAGCGACTCTTAACAGTAAAAAACAAAAAGAATACTTGACCGTGTCCATTTCCATTCCCTCTTTGGGTTCTTCTCCCATTGTGTCTCTTGACAGTGAAAAGCCAGTCCAGTCAATGCTGGTTCATTGCAAAACGAATAAACAAGGGGTAACTATTATACTATATAAGCATGATTATATACTTTTATATATAAACGTGTGTTTTAATAAACAATGAAATAGGGAGAAAAGGTCGTTTATGCTAGCACAGGATTGGTTCAGTCTATGTATGGTAAGGATGCTTTGGCTCATTTGGATGTTGTTGAAGAAGACGAGGAGGGATCAATTGGTTGTGCTGTTTTGATAAAACCAATCGAGTTGATTGAACTTGATGAGATTATTATTGGTGCTTTAAATAAGGAATCCTATGAATATGCACAGAAAGGTATAGTGATATAAGTGCTAAGAAAAAAATAAATACGATATCTAATACACCATACTATAAAACAACAGATCATGAGAGTTTAACAAAGTTATTCATTGATAAGACACCAAAGATTATTCGTAGCTCAATGAAGTATTATTTTAATAAGCTATCATATCAAGTACTAATGGCAAACCCTGTTCAGCAAGGTTATATGGTTTCATCCGAGCGTACCAGGGTGTTAGTTATGGACTTGTCAGGAGGGGAAGGAGAGGATCAGGAAGAGCCCGAGTCACTCGGAGTATCTAACCACGACGCTCCTATGTTCAATATGTTGCAGTCTACCAACTTGCCAAATGTAATTGAACCTCAAGAATTCAGTATTCAAGTACTATATAAGAGATGGCCCGAGGCTAGATTGTACCCAGCTCCTAACAAGCATGATGATGATGAGAACCGCGTCTTTATAGATATCCATGATTTGGCTAAATGCGGTGTGTTTAGCGGTGATTGGGTACTGGTTAGTGCAAATGATTCAAAGAAATCGAGATTGTGTAGACTATTTGGTATTGATAATACATCAAGTAAAAAGTAAGTATCAGAGAGAGAGAGAGAGAGATCCATGATTTGGCTAAATGCGGTGTGTTTAGCGGTGATTGGGTACTGGTTAGTGCAAATGATTCAAAGAAATCGAGATTGTGTAGACTATTTGGTATTGATAATACATCAAGTAAAAAGTAAGTATCAGAGAGAGAGAGAGAGAGAGAGAGAGAGAGAGAGAGAGAGAGAGAGAGAGAGAAAATACTTAATTGTTTTCTTTGGGGGGTTTTACTAGAAATGTTGCGTATATTTCACCAGTGTTGTATTTCAACTTGAATCTTCCACTTCCTCCTTCATCTATGGATAACGCTAAATTGACCATTACGAAATTAAATCAGACATCCGCCGAAGGGCCTCCTACTGCAACTTCAGTTTCCATCTCTCGTATTGCTTCACCGATCTCTATGGATAAATCCTTACAAACTGTTTTTTTGGATGCCCTGAGAGGATGGTTTGAGGAAAAAGAAAGAGTAGTATGTAAAGACGATGTGATTGCTATTAGTGTAAACGAGGATAATGCACGTTTACGCCCTAGTGATGATGATGTTCATTCTAGTGAAAATAGGCCAACTGGCTTGGTCTATTTTAAGGTCACGCGCCTTGAAGGTGGTAGCGAAGTGAATGGGGTTCACCCATCTTATTTTGGCCATGGTCGCCGTATTGTATCCAGTAAAACACAAATGGTTCAGACGGGTGTTGAAAACTCTCGAGCTCCTATTGGTTCTTTATCACACTACTATAATTTTACTCAAAAGCTGCCCTTGATTCGATCCACTTCAAGTGCTTACGATGAGTTACATGAACTTCTCTCTTCTTCACTTCATCCACTAGGTCGTGATTTTGAATTATCTTGCAATGCACTATTACATGGCCCTCGAGGTGGTGGAAAGGCTACTTTGGTTAAGGAAGTAGCAGAAGCCTTAGGTGTCCATATCTACGAATTCTCGATCTATGATGTTATTTCAGATACAGATGCAAAGACCGAGGTTCATTTACGTGCAAAGTTCGACAAGGCGGCTGTTCTTGCCCCTTGTATTGTGTTGATTCGCCATTTAGAGGGTCTTGCCAAGAAGAGTGCTGTAGTCGAATCTGGACAAGGTATGCATTGAGATAATAATAAATAAAAAAAATGTAAAAGCAATACTGATGCGTCAACAACCATTTTATATATATATATATATAAAATAGAGCCCTTATTAGCAACTGTCCTTCAAGAATGCATTCAAAATGTAAACCAAGCCCATGCAACCACCGGATATCCTGTAATGGTAATTGCAACCACCGGTGATATTGAAACCTTGCCTTCAAGTGTCTTATCTTGCTTTAGACATGAAGTTGCTATCGGAGCTCCAGATGAGAAGGCACGTCTCCAGATCATCACTAATTTACTGTACGATAGTCCATTGGCTCCTGACGTTGCGTTGGATAATTTGGCAACTCAAACAGCCGCCTTGGTTGCCAAGGATCTTGTTGATTTGACTGCTAGAGCAGGCGTTCTCTCTCTTCAGCGCATTGACCGCTCTATGTACGTTAAATATTGATATATATATATATATATTAAAAAAAATACTAATCAACTACAATGATTATTAGTAAACGCGAAGATGAAGAAGGCAATGTTGAAAAGAACGCATCCAATGTCTCAACACAAGATATTCAAGCGGCAGGAATAACTTTAACAGCTGCAGATTTTGAGTCTGCTCTAGGGGAAGCTAGGGCCAGTTACTCTGACTCTATTGGTGCACCCAAGGTAAAATAAATAACCTATATATATATATTAAAGCTCTATGCTAACAAAAAAAAAAATGAATAGATTCCTAATGTTACCTGGGATGATGTTGGTGGTATGGCACATGTAAAGGATGATATTCTTGATACAATCCAGCTTCCTTTGGAACATCCTGAACTCTTTGGTGCTGGTTTAAAGAAGAGAAGTGGCATCCTTTTGTATGGTCCTCCTGGCACAGGAAAGACGTTGCTTGCAAAAGCCATTGCCACATCCTGCTCTCTTAATTTCTTTTCTGTAAAGGGTCCCGAGTTATTAAACATGTATATTGGTGAATCAGAAGCTAATGTGCGTCGTGTATTCCAACGTGCTCGTGATGCTAAGCCTTGTGTTATTTTCTTTGACGAACTGGATTCGGTTGCACCTAAACGTGGTGAAAAAGGTGACTCTGGTGGTGTAATGGATCGTATTGTGAGTCAGTTACTTGCTGAATTAGACGGTATGGGTGAAGGTGGCGAGGAATCAGGTGCAGGAGATGTATTTGTTGTTGGAGCCACGAATAGACCTGATTTGCTAGATCCAGCTTTATTACGTCCTGGTAGATTTGATAAATTGCTGTATCTTGGTGTAAGTCAGGATCACGAGTCACAATTGAAGATTATCGAAGCATTGACAAGAAAGTAGGTCTACTTTTGATTAATGAAAAAATATTCAATCATACTTATAACTTTTATAAATGAAAATAGATTCCGTCTTCATCCTGACTTGGATCTAAGAAAAGTTGCTGAACGTTGTCCCTTCCACTACACAGGTGCTGATTTCTATGCTCTTTGCTCGGATTCCATGTTGAAAGCTATGACACGTGTAGCTGATACGATTGAAGAAAAGGTTAAAAAGCTCAATGAGGAGAAGAGACCTGATTTACCTGATCCTTTGACAGCTCAGTATTATTTATCTCATTTGGTTACACCAGACGAAATTGCTGTTCAAGTAGAGGAAGTTGATTTTGTAAAGGCTCTTGATGAGCTTATTCCAAGTGTATCTGCTACTGAACTTGCACATTACTCTAAGGTCAGAGATAAATTTGAAAAACCAGCGGAGGAGAACGAAGAAGAGAACGAAGAAGAAATGAAAGAGGAGATTCAGGAAGTAATCAACACAGCAACCGAGGAAGAAATTAAAAACGCACTTTTAGAAGCTCAAAGATTAGAGCAAGAAGAATTGAGAGCAGCTGTTAAAAAGAAAGCCAAAGGAAAGGGAAAACAGCGTGCCAATTAAACAAAAAGTTTTTATACTGTAAATTTCCCTATTGAATGTAAAATTAAATAAAAGCAAATAGATTCCCCTAAGCTTTTTCCCTTCCTAAATTTATAAAGAATATGGTTACGTAAAGCACAGTGATCCTTAAAATCACGGATGAATACTTTGCAGTTAATTACATAATATCCCTTTATTTTAAGAACAAAAACCAAAAAAAAAAATAGACTATCGCATTTTACAAAAGAGCTGTTAGAAATATCATCATTGATACTCGTACTCTCTAGAGACATTTCCAGGTATACCTCTTAGACTTAAGGAAATAGAGTCTCATTCAAATCGTAACGATTGGTTTTTGAGCAACATCGCCTAGGCCATCTGAGTTTGAAGTTCACAAAGTCCTTGCTACATGAGATCATAATGATGTAAATATAATAGAAATATAAATGGCATAAAACCTTCTTTTTTGTTTTGTTCTCACTTTCATTTCTATGATTTTAATCTAAGTAACAATGAGCACCCCTACACTTAAAAACAATCTACCTACTTTAGCTCAAGCTGCAGCTTATAAAGCATATTTATCACTAATGCCTCAAATTCACCACAAAACAGTAAATATGAGCAGCGGTGCAACATCAGCCAAGCCTCTTAAAACAAACCATCCACTGGAATACAACGAGTTGGCTTCGAAGGCAGATGAATTAATCTGCATGCATTTTGATAGCGAATCAAATGACAAAGCCATTGACAAGGAGGAGGCTCGTAAAGCAACTAGATTCGCTGTAGATCAACTATATAACCATCTTGCACCCAAGCATAATAATAGTAGCTCTGTTCCAGCTAATATTATGGATAATAGCAGTCATACTTCACCAAAAGAAAGTTTTTCGAACTATGACATATCGTCCACCAGTAGTTCAGATGGTTCTAAACGTGTTTCTCCAAACGTGGTTGTCGCTCCTAGTATAATTGCTCCACAGCATAATTCTGTTCCTTTACATCCAACCAGCATAGCACTAGACGATTCTATTCCTTTCGAACGGGCGGTTCCAGGAGATGCTGCTTCAGATACACAAAATCTAGCTATTGATTCTCTTCCTGCTCGGATCGATGAGACCTATGAATTAGATTTGGCATCTCTTAATATACCTTCAGATGAAGCTGGATATCCTTCAAGTCATATTGTTGATATACATAAAATTCAACCAGACAACATCAACCATGGATTACCTGAATCTAAAAATTCAAAGTGTAAGTTATTAGTGGAATCACAAGAAGTTTATATTGAACATCAGTTCTAATAAATAAACTCTTTTTAGTAAACACAATCACGGATGATCTTAATAAGGATACTAGCTCTTATAATGATGATACTAAATTTGGAGTTGGAAAGAAAGTAAAAGAAAGAGAAAGTTCACTTCTTTTAGAACAGTCTGAAGTTGACAATATTAGCGCTAGTGATAGATCAGCTATGGGTATACATGGTGGTGCTTTGGATCAGCTTCAACCTAGTAATAAAAACAAAGAAAATGGTAACGATAGTACTCCTCTTAAAGATGCTGGATCTGATGATCATGAACGTAATACAGAGAATGATCTAAAAAACAATAAAAAAACAGCTCTAGGCCGTGATGTTGCACTTGCCAGCAATGGTATTTCGGCTCTGGGGTTATCAAGCAATATCTTAAACCAAGCACCTCTGAAGTCTCAGACCAACACGAATGGTAACACTGGAGTAGATAGAATGATGGGTCATAAAATTCGCAACAAGCATAGTGCACTTGCAGGGTATATTGGGCCAAAGGTTATTCCAGATCATAAGCAGCAAGCGACAACAAAAAACAATACTGATGAAACAACTAGTATACCTTCTTTCACCAATAGTGGCGATGCTGATCATAGAATTCTCAAAGGAAATTCGAACCCAGACATGACCATCTCCTTTTAAATGGACAGTCATCAATAGCTTTGGATAAGCTAATATAAAGTCGCTGTGTAGTAGGAAATGCTTGAAGTGAGAAACACTGTAAATAAATTTAATCTAGAAAATATAAATATAGCATACAATTTTAAGCAATTGTATTCTACTTTTATAAATGTTAGTTTTTTAATATTTTAAGAGACCATTACGATAACTTATAGCCGTGATTGGGACTATAGCTTTTACCAGTAAGTATTATTTTTTAATAATAGAAGGCAAATGAATTGTTTTATAAACAAACAAGACAGCGGTTATTTTCGCCTCTATACTCAAAACTTACAAAGGCTCTGAAGCAACTTGACCAAAACTTTGTAAAGTTCAAAGTCTACCGTTTCTGAAGAATTTTCTAGCATAAAGTGCAGTCGCTTTTACAAATAATCTTTATTTGATTCAAAAAAGATTATGTCTTTTTTTTCAAGTTTTTACCGTCTTTTTGTAAAATAATCTGGTTTCAGAAAGTCTGTCAAATAAATCCTATCAAAGGCAACGGCACCTCGTGGGTACATTTTCTATTGCACAGTCCAACCACAGTACTACAACTGTCATTGTAACAAAATTCTGTATTTGAAAAAAGATAACGCTCGTACCTTGAAAACCTTTTTCAACCCAGATTACTTTTGGGTGTGACAACGCATAAAAAATCACCCCCAAAAAAAACACTTAAAACGTTTTATGAATGACTTTATTTGCTTGATCTTCTTTCACTTTTCCATACCTAGATTACTTATTTGTTTTGTTTTTTTGTTTTTTTTCTTTTCTTTCTTTTCTTCCTATCGTATTTACTTTTTATAAATATCTTACTATAAGAAGTTAAAAATATGACCAGTACACTCTTAGCCTGTGATATACCAACAAAGATTAACGGCACAGAAGCCCAACAAGAAGCTATAAATGTGTTATTCGAACAATTCAGTATTACAGATGATCGTGCTGAAAAAATCATTTCCCAGTTTGTTGAAGAAATGAGAAAGGGTTTAGATCATGAAGGTGCTACAGGTAAAGTCATCTAGGGGATGGTATCACGTATGAATAGAAAAATAGTGAAACAGTTAAATAATCAGAGGGAGAGAGAGAGAGAAAGAGAGAGATGACAAGGAGGCGTACGCATATATACATATATACACATATTTATATGAATCACATATTTTGAATAGTTCCCATGATTCCCAGTTTTGTCACAGGTCGCCCAACAGGAAAAGAGACTGGAAAGTACCTTGCTTTGGATTTAGGAGGAACCAACTTGAGAGTTTGTGAATTTGAATTGAAAGGAGACGGTAGCTTTGTTGTTCACCAACAGAAATATATTGTTTCTGAAGAACTCAAAAGAGGGGATATGAGACGTCTCTGTGATTTTATTGCAGATTGCGTCGATAACTTCGTGACTGAGTATGGCTCTGAACACGCCAGCGAGCATTTGCAGTTGGGTTTCACATTCTCCTTCCCTGTTGATCAAACCGATATCAACAGAGGTTCTTTGATTTATTGGACAAAAGGCTTTGCTTGTGAGAATGCTGTAGGTAAAGACGTGGTTAAACTTCTACAAGATTCGTTCCTTCGTAAAAATATTCATGTGAACATTGCTGCAGTAAGTTTCTATTTTTTTTTTTTTTGGTGTGAAATAAGGGAAGAATTTGTACACATTGCGGGAAAAATGGAATGAAAAGGAAGGGAAAAGTTTATTTCCGTTCTTGGTAGTCCGTTTGATAAGTAGCGGGTTTTTTTTTTCTTCGTTTTTCAGACTAATTTATACCACTTTTTCAAATTACTACTTGCAGCTTGTGAATGATACCGTTGGAACATTAATGGCCCATGCTTATCGCCATCCTGAAACCACTCTTGGTATTATTCTTGGTACTGGTACCAATGCTGGTAGGTTATATATATATTTTTTTGGATAAATTCATTGTGGAATAAGGCTCTTTGTTCTAAAAAAAAAAAAAAAAAAAAAAAAAACACACTTTGCTCAGCTTATTACGAAAAGCTTAAAAACATAAAGAAATGGAAGGGAGGAGAACAAGTGTTTGAGGAAATGGTAGTCAATATGGAGTGGGGAGCTTTCGATAACGAACGTCGCGTTTTACCCCTTACCGTGTACGACAACAAACTCGATCGTGAATCCATCAATCCCAGACAACAAATGTTTGAAAAAATGATGTCTGGTATGTATTTAGGAGAGATCGCCCGTAACGCTATTATTCATTTAATTGATCAGCGTATTTTGTTTGATGGCCATTCATCAAATGAACTCAACGGTCAATGGGGCTTCGAGACCAGCTATATGTCTACCATTATCGAAGATTCAAGTGCCGATCTCGAGGACACTCGCCATGTGTTGGAAGAAGTTCTCTCTATTCCATCCACCACTTTAGGTGATCGCCAAGTTGTTCATACCATCTGTGCACTTGTAGGACGTCGTGCTGCTCAGCTTTCTGCTTGTGGTATTGCTGGTGTTTTGACACATACCGGTCAGCTTGATGGAAACGCCGTTGTTGCTATTGATGGTTCTGTATATGAATTCCTTCCTGGTTTTGAAAAGAACATGTACAACACATTGGAAAGCCTTTACAGTAACAACATTACATCACGTATCAGTTTTGCTTTGGCTCGCGATGGCTCTGGATTTGGCGCTGCAATGATTGCCATGATGGCACACAAGGCTTCTTTAGCAAAGAAGAACCAAGTTTAATTTTCTATATTTTATTTCATTTACACACACCCTATTTTTCAATAACCTGAAATATTGATGCCTTTTGATAAGGAATTTGATCATTTAAAATAAATAATATATAATTATATTGAAAATAACCATCTAAATGAATTATGAAAGTATTGAGAAATATGCCAGTGAGCGACATGTATGTCAAATAAACCCTTTTACTTGGTTTTATCTAAAGAACCCTGACGTTCCATTGTTGTACGACGATTATGTGGTTGTGTGAACAGAACTTTAAATAATTCCGCGGAATTCAGTTAATCCCATCAGCTACCCGTGTTGTCCAACTTCAATAAAAGATGGAATTAAAGTAATTTGAAAACCAAGCAACGGTAACTATTCATATTTGCCTTTCTTTTTTTACACCTTTTTAATGACAATGACAGTGACAATGCAAAGGCAGAAGAATTTTTTTCAGCATGTCTTTTTTTCGTGTTGGTTCATGTTCCTTTTATATTATATATTGTACTTGTATTGTACTTGTATCTGTTGATTGGCTTATACGCTCAGTTTTTCTTTGTGTACATTGTATATTTGTTGGGACGAATTATATCATGTGAATTTACCGAACTTTTTTTTTTTCCACACTTGTTATTTAAGCACACGAACCATGGTGCTTGACCATATTTATTAGTTTTTATGGTCCCTTTTTGTTAATAAAACTTTTTTAATGTCACACTTCATCATTTTTACCAGATGACCCCTATCTAAATCGCCCCTTTAAAACACTAATCAAAATTTCCAAACAATTAGATCTTTGGTAAATAAGGTCGCATTTTTTCTCCTCAAAAGAAAGTAACAAAAATTATAAAAGTTACACAAACAACTTCGTCCAAGATGAATATTTTTTTCTTTCAAACTTGTAGCTGTTTTTTAAATGATGTACTACTTGTGTGGGAAATGGTATTTAATAAACGTCAAAAACAGATTAATTGTAATCTTCATTTACAAAATTAGAAAGAAAGTTTACGTAATATCGTTTTAGACATAGATCAGGTTGTTGCTCAATAAAGAACAATATAAATACATGACTAAATGATAGAAATGTAACAGAGAATAAGTAGACAATGTAAAAGTTAGTATTCTTAATAACATTCAGATTTTGTCTTTTTCAAGAAAATGAGAAAAATTATTTTTTACTATATACATATATGATTGGAAAAGTCTCTTCACTTATCGTACCGCAGTAACCTTCGAGTAAAGTAGAAATAATAATGTCTTTCAAATATAACGGATCGAATTAGTTGTGGGTTGCAGTATTTTAACCAAAACACAAATTTGTAATTCAATCTATAAAATCGTAACGTCAGGAAAAATACATAATTGTTTTGTGACCATTAGGCGGAAATTTATAAATTAGTTACTTTTGCTAACTGATCTTATAGTTTTTTTAGTTTAGGAATTTATGGAGAATATTTAAAAATCTCTTAAACTTAACCTCCCTCTAACAGCAATACGAAAATGAACGGAAAAATTTTCTGATAGTACTAAATCATATATGCATATAGTACAAACTAATATAATATTATAATAGTCTATGAATAATATTACTCGAACAGTAACTTAACTCCGTCGCTATAACATCCTACAAAAGTACGTATTAGGTAAAATTGGGATAATTTATAATAGTCTATGAGAACAAAATAAATTCCGATATACTAATCCACTTATAACATACTTTTCTGTAGATGGGGTATATTATACTACTTGGTTACATTTTGATTTATATGAGTGGTTATAGTAACACATCTATATATATAATAAACTAGGTCTTCTAGTGTATTATGTCTACTGACAATCTATAATAGGCGGCATGAAAGTGATAGGACGCAATAATCCTTTACTTATTCTGTTATACTGTTTATCTCATAGGAAAATCTTAATTTAGAATGTATTAGAATCGATGAAATACATTCTTAAGTCTTGATGAACTAGATATTAGTAGCGCAAACTAACATAACATTATGATAGTCTGTTATTATTGTTACTCGACTATTATCTTAACTTTGTACTTGTATACCAAGAGTCCTATTATGTTAGAATTTTGCTTACACTTCATAAAAAATCTATTATATAGAAATAATATATAAGGGAATATATATAAAGTCTTCAGCTCCAGGAAAGCAGAAAAAGAATAATAAGAAAAATTTGAACGTATAAAAAGAACTTTATTGTGTGTATAAGATATGTTTTACGTAATTAATATAATGGTATAATAATTCATAATAGTGGTAGTAATATTTTATCTTGATTTGATTTACTTACAAAATAATAATTTTTATAAGCTAAATAAGTCTAAATTTAAATAAGATACGTAATACGTACTCGAAAGCAAACCACTTAAATGGAGTTAAAGATTTATTATATAAAAAAAGTAACGTGAAAATAAAGATAAATTGAAATATAAAAGATTGGAACAAACATTTGTAATAGTAGCAATAGATAAATTTACTTAGTGAGGTGTAAATAATATTGGTAAATGGGATATATTAGACATATTTATGGTTGTACAAATACAGAACTACTTTCCTATATATCAATACATATATAGGAAATTTCACCGTTTGAGTAATTTGCACTAGTAGACCTGTTGGTTTTTTACTTGGGTGGACCCCAGGTTTCCGATAGACTATAAAACTATCGATATTTTTTTCACTTATGATACTCAACATACAAATTACCCAAATTTATATATACTTTATTTTATGTAGGAGAACAAGGGTACATCTCCTTCACTGTTTATAAAGAATTTCCTTTAGATCTATATCGAAAGGCGTTGCAGAAAAAAAAAAAGAATGGAAAAGAAACTATAATTACTATGAGGGCAATAGTCTTCGTTCATTTTTTTTTGGAGCTTTAATCCAAGTTCCAATGGTAGGTAATACGACAATTGTAAAATTATTTTACTTCGCTGAACATGGTAGAATTTATTTCGTAACCTACCAGAATAAAGTACTGTTGATTTCAATTACTATTTACCCTAGGTAAATCTGCGAATTTGTATGCGAAAACACAATGATAAGTAACTCAACCTAGTACTTGAATCGGGGAAAATCGAGAGAGTGGAATTGGAGGGAAAATTGAGTTAAGAGAAGAGTAGTTGGAAATGAGTAATTTATTAGAGAAAAAGATTTATTAAACTTTAA
>MU622289.1:131520-168651 GCA_025399235.1 Backusella circina FSU 941
GCAGATAAAAGTGATTCACACTCATCATAAAGTAGTACCATAAAAACTAGAAAATCGATCGTTTTTAAAAAAACGATGTCTGTCCATACATGCATAAACATTAAAATAAAGGCTATTTATTGGTTGATCCAAAGTCTAAATAGAAGAATTCAAAGCCCAAATTAAAATGAGGAAGAGTGACAAAAACTATCTAAAATGGTTTGTCTCGCTACAATGGAACAAGTTTTTATTATTATCATTACTATTATTTAAAAAAAATACAAGTAAATGATATCTAGTCATGTCTAAATATGGATGTATCTTGTATCACCTGTTTAAATAAGCAGTTAAATACCTTGATTTGGTGTGTCCCCCCTTTATACACCTCCCCCCTTTTATTTATCTCTCCTCACCCCTTTTTTCTGTTTTTTTTTGAGAAAAAGACCAAAGGATCATATTTCTTTGCTCTTTTTTTTTGTTTTCCTCTTCTTTTTTCTTGCAAGTCCTTATTAGTATCATGTCTGGTAAGTTTGGTTGCACTATTGTTTTTTTTTTTTGTTTTTTTTATTCATAAATACTCTTTTTTTTTAGATCAAGTGAATAGTCCCTCATCTGGTGTAAGTAAATGTAGTCAATAATAAACAAAGAAAGAGTATGTAAGCTCATATAAATATATTCAGATTACAGTTGTTCGTAAAAAGTTGCAAGGTTATGTTGGTTTTGCCAATCTCCCCAATCAAGTTCATCGTAAATCAGTCAAAAAAGGTTTCCAGTTCACCTGTATGGTAGTTGGTATGTGTTGTTGTTTATAAGGAGTATATTGCATGTGCGTACCTCCCTAATAAAGTTTCTTAATTGTAATGATAGGTGAATCTGGTCTTGGTAAATCCACCTTGGTCAATACACTCTTCAATGCACAACTCTATCCACCAAAGGAGACTGTGGAATTGACACATGAGGCTACACAAACAGTGGAAGTCCAATCTATCACTTCTGATATTGAGGAAAATGGTGTCAAATTAAGATTGACAGTGGTTGATACACCTGGTTTTGGTGATTTTGTAAACAATGAAGAGAGGTATTGACTTTATAATGCAAGTATTTATAACTGCATAATATTAATATTTGTATTAGTTGGAAACCCATTCTTGATAACATTGAAGCCCGTTGTGATGCCTATCTGGAGCAAGAGAATAGAGTGAACCGTCGTAGAATGGTAGATAATCGTATTCATGCCTGTCTTTACTTTATTGCACCAACAGGCCATGCGTAAGTTTGCCTTCATTCTTTGTGTATATTGTTTAGTCATTTATTTCTCCGAACTCTATTAGTTTAAAACCATTAGACATTGAGTTTATGCGTCGTCTTCACACACGTGTCAATCTCATTCCTGTCATTGCTAAAGCAGATACTCTCACTGAAGAAGAAGTCATCTCATTCAAGGAACGTATCTTGGCTGATATTGCATATCACAAAATCCAAATATATCAAGCACCTGTTTACGAATATGACGATCAGGAAACCATTGCAGAGAATCGTGAAATTATGTCAAAGATTCCCTTTGCTGTTGTTGGCTCCGATAAAGAATTTGAAATAGAGGGCGGTCGCCGTGTTCGTGGTCGTAAATACCCTTGGGGTGTTATTGAAGTGGACAACGAAGAGCACTGCGACTTTGTTAAACTTCGACAGATGTTGATTCGGTAAACTCCTTTATTATTGATAAATCTTCTTATAAATAACCCCCTTACTTATTTTACCCTTTCTCCCTCTCATTCACACATATATACTCCCTATTTTCTTATGATTTTAGCACACACATGGAAGAGCTCAAGGAATTCACAAATGATGTGCTTTATGAGAATTATCGTACTGAAAAACTGACTGCAATGGGTATCCAGCAGGATCCTTCCGTGTTTAAGGAAGTCAAGTAAGTGTAACATTTAAAAAAAATGTACTTTATATTTACTTTTCATCCATCCAATCATTGTTTAGCCCTGTTCAAAAGATGGAAGAGGAGCGTCTTGCTCATGAACAAAAATTAGCAAAGATGGAGGCAGAAATGAGATCTGTTTTCCAAGCAAAGGTGCAAGAAAAGGAAGCCAAATTGAAGCAATCAGAAGAAGAGGTAAGCACTCTATTATAAGGGTATAAAAAAAAATACAAGTTTTTAAACAATTTATTTTATTATTAGCTTTATGCTCGTCACAAGGAGATGAAGGATGCACTTGAAAAACAACGTCTAGACTTGGAAGAAAAGAAGCGTCGTTTAGAATCAGGAAGACCCATGACGCCCGAAAAAACGTCAAAAAAGAAGGGCTTCTCCTTCAACAAGTAAAACACACATTTATTATCACTAATAAAAATATAATATCAAACTATTGAGTATCTAAATAAATACGCTTTGAGGGCAGTCCTTGTCCAGGAACGTCGACAAAGAGTTGTTTATATTGCCACTTGTCTTTTTCATCTTTGATCATTTCTAGCATAACAGTGCCTTGGCTCAGACTGCCTTCAACATAGAAGCGCATAAATAAGTGTTCATTTTGGTTGGCATCTTGTACAATTTGTGGCATGATGCGTCGATTTCTACGACGTTTACCTCCACCTTCTCCATGTGATTTAATGGGCTCACCTAACATTGCAACCAACTATATAGAAATTAATTATTTTTTACATTGAAATAATAATAATAATAATAATAAAATTACCTGCTCATTGTCATGTATACGCTTTACGGCATCAGAAAAGATATTGGTTCCACTTTGAGATCCAAACAGCTCACTACCTATATAATACACAATAGCCGAGGTCAATGCAACACCAGTCAGAATGACGCCCACATTGACTGTTGTCTTTGAAGCAACCACCACTATGTAGAGTTATATAACTGAATAATAATTGGAATAAATAAAGAATAAAAACCTTTTTCAGGTGTGGTGAGCTCCTTCCAAGGCTTTGCTGTCTGTAAACCTGTCGTGTTTCTCTTTGAAGGCATACGCGCCGGTGTTGTTGAATAGTGTTTGGATTGAATAGCACCCAATCGCTTTGTAGAGATATTTTTACTGTTATTTAATAATATAATTGATCATTTATGAGTTGATATGATATCATACGCTAAAATGAGCGATAATACCTTAAAGAACGTAACATCATTAGTATGTACAAACAATAATAAGAAAATGGTCCCCAAACAAATTTTATGTATAGTCTTTTTTTATTATTACTATTTTTATTTATTTTTAAAACACAGCCACATTAATATGGATATGCCTGTTGTTGATGTTGTTGAGGATGATAGTGTGTACCATAGCTCTGTGCTAATTCATCATCTGCTAAAAGCTCCTTTACCTCCCAGACATTTTGTTTTGATCCAACCGAGAACTCCAAATCTTCCTTTGTAATTGAATCCCAATACTTGTATACCATCATGACTGCCAGGAGTGTACATATCGATCCAAAGAAGAGTCCATCCACATAGTGCTTGACTTGATCGCAAATCACGACACTAAAGACATAGAGAATCACTTGACCAACCACGAAAAAGGCTGTTCCAAACAGGATATCGCCAAGTGGCCAACGGTCATCGAGTGTATTGACAACAAGGATAATCTGAGATATCACATAGACGATAAATGCAATGCCGTTTATAATAAAGTAAAACACCCAGAGTGCTCCAGGTGCTGTATAGGTGAAAGGTCCGATTTGTTTGAATGTGGCAATTGAGATGAATCCAACAATAAGAAAGATAAGAAGAGAACTTATACGAATGGACTAAAGTAAATACATATACATGTGTGTTAGAGTGAGCAAAGATATGCTTGAATGGAACTTACCCAAAGTGAAAGAGGTGTGCCATCTTCTGCAAATTGGAAGCCTACAAATCCATTTAGTAAAAGACACCAAAAAGTGGCACACATAAAACCAATATGAGCTGCTGTAAACCACTATAGAAAGAACCCACCCCTGGATTAATATATATTTTCTATTTTAAGGGATAGAAACCTACTGGATAGACTGGTGATGAAGTGGGTATGATGCTAGTGACTAATAACATTTCAAGAAAAGTTGTGGCCATATAAAAATAAAAGAACATGACAATCTCTTTACGGCCTATATAAAGAGAGAGAGAGAAGGATAATATAATCAATATATATGTATATGCATCGATTGTTTGTGTGTGTGTGTATTTGATTTTACCAACTGCTGTGTATTTCGATCTTATATGATAAATCATGATGGCAGTCATGATGATAGCAACTATATCAATCACTAATGTGGCTATATAATATATAGAATGATTCAATAAGCAAGAAATAAATATAATGTGTGTATGTATATACCAGGTTGAAATATTAAGTTGCCTGCAACATCGATATTGCGAGAATAACAAACAGGCTCAATTCCATTTGTTTGTCCAATTAATGGACATAGTGAAAGTGCGACTGTTTGACAAATACCGTTGAAGCTAAATACGTCGAATTTATATACGATATCAACCATATCTTTAATTAAAATCTATATATATATATTTTACAAGTAAAGAGAATAAAAAAGAAGGAAAGAGATGGAGAAAAAAAAAGAAGAGAAACAAGAAAAAAAGAAAGAGAAAAAAGGAGAGAGCAAGTCAAAAGGGTCATATCCCCCCCTCAGAAGTTCCACAAGTCAAATCCATAAATAGAAGAACGACAATCAATAAAAGCTATTAAAACTAACCAATCACTTGAGCTATGCCCCCTTGCTTTTTGGGGAGCTGGACACACATAAAATATATATAAATCATCTCGATCCATCATCATTTCACTAAAAGGATAATAAAACAATAGAATGAAACTAAGCCTGATTTATCAGCCTCTTTTTATGGTAAATATATAGAAAAGCAAAAATATTTTTTGGTATATACTCTTCAGCCACCCCGCGCAAAAATGAGCACATGATTTATTATTATTTCAAAATAAAAAGAGGGGCGATTAGGGTGCTATGAATACTTCTGGATCTTCAGATAAAAAGGGGTGGCTTAAAAGCTCTTCTGCTGAAGGTCTCTCTTCGTGGTTTCTATTGTATACATGTGGTTATATATTTATAATTGAATTGCTTTCGTTTTTTGACAACTTACAGGTTAAAGGTGCATTTTAAGAAATCTTGCGCATCTGGGCTTAAATTAGGGGGAATATTTGGTGAAGCATTGCTTCCAATCTATTGTTGTTGTTGTTATTTTATTGTTGTTGTTTTATATATACACAAATAAATACACTTGCCTGGAATATAGCCTGCATTTGCGAATACTCTGGGAATGGATGATCACCTGTAAACATCTCTACTACCATACAGCCCAGCGACCAAATATCCGCTTTCCTTGTATAGTGAGTTTGCTTTACAACTTCTGGTGCCATCCAGTAGATGGAGCCTTGTAAACTAGGTCTGTGTGCAGCTGATGCTGCTTGTCCTTGCAGAATAATATCTGTAAAACATATAATGAGTTGTCCATCTTGAGTAAATAATAATAATAATAGTACCTTCTTCTACTTTTTTCGATATACCAAAATCTGTAATCTTTACACCACCCTTATTATCCACTAACAAATACAATAGTTAATATTTAATACTTTTCATTATTGTTATTATTATTATTTACCCAATACATTAGCACCCTTGATATCACGATGCACAATATCCTTTCCATGTAAATAATTTAAACCCTTCAGAATCTGTCTTACAAAACTCTTGACGAGCGTCTCTTGAAATGCGCCATAGCTTGCCAACAGACCAGCTACTGAGCCACCAGGCACATACTCGAGAAAGATACTAAAATAGGCACTGTCGATCTCTGAACCAAGGTATTGTACAATGTTATCGTGTTGAAGTTCTTTTAATAGTTCGATCTCACGCTGGAGTGCCTCTACTAGTGATTTCTTATGTTCTTCGGTTGCAGAGTTTTCAACAGGCAACTCGACTTGCTTGACTGCCATCAGTTCACCATTCATGGGATTGAGACCGAGATAGACATCACCAAAGGTGCCTCGTCCAATAAGTGAGCCCTTCATCCATGAGGTTGGAGGTGTGAGGTGTTTGGGTGTGCTGACGGGTTCTTTTATAATGGGGATGGCTATGTCTGTTTCTGGGATAGAATAGTGTTTATAAATGGAACATATATATGTATATTTACTTACTGTCATCATTATCACTGTTGCTGCTGCTGCTGCTACTATTATTATCGTTGCTTTCGTTGTTATTATTATTACTACTACTACTGGTTCTACTGCTGTTGTTGATATTACTATTACTATTACTATTATTAGTGGTGGTGGTTGTACTGTTATTATTATTATCGCTCTCATCACTTTTATTTATATCGTTATTCAAGCTAGATGTTCTGTTCAATTTCACATTTTCAGGCTGTGCAGTTGGATGGATAAACGTCTCCTCATTCTGTTTCTCTTCATATTCCAACTCTGGATCATCACTACTCTTGATCTCGTCCTTTTCACTTGTACTAGAATCATCTTCTTCCTCTTCCTCCTCTTCACCTTCCTCTTCTTCCTCCAAAAACTTATCCAAATCAACACCCAAAACTGACACCAGTTCAGGCAATACACTATTTCGATAATTTCGAGGCTCCATTCGACTCATTGCAGAATTACGGCGTGTTGTGGAAAGACGTTGTGCCTTGATACCCGCCGTTTCGAGTACCTCCCGATTATGGTTTGGAAAGAAGGAGGGCAGGTTGGATGAGATGATCTCGGAGGGTGGGCGTTCACCAAAGAAGCGACGACGCGTACGATTGGTGCTTGAGTTGGTCTGTGATCGGAATGAACCGACCTGACTTGATCTTTGAGAGAGGTAATCAGGTCGACTGCTCTCTTGAGACCATGAATAAAGGGAGGATGGTTTTGAGTCGTCATCATTGTTTTGATACTGTCTTCGTGCATTGATGGTGCCCTTTCGTTTGAATTCTTCATGAGTGGGGTACATGTGTCGTTTACGTAAGATCAATCGTTCTTTTTCAGGTCGATCTGTTGAGCGACATATTTCAATCAATTCCGTATCAGACAATGCACGGGCTTTTACATATAATATGGATAAAGTGTGGTTAAATACAAAAACATATAATGTAAAAAAAAAAAAAAAAAAAAAAGGTGTTTTCTGCTCACCTTCTCCATTTGTACTTGATCCAACAAATATACAATAACTATCCGCATTTGATTCATCAATACCAAATTTATGTAGTACTTTTGCCATAATTGTTTTTGCTTCATTTGCTGTATGCACATTCACTATACGCGTCTGTCCATCCTCGCCAAATACTTTTACACAGGTCTAATAATAAAATTACAAAATTTAACACAACATAATCAATGAGATATTAGATATCTTTTTATACCTGCTTGACTTTCTCCATCGACATGATGCCACCTTCCAAGGAATTTCTCTACAAAATAGCCTTTCTATTTTAGTTTTTTGGTCATCAAAATAATAACTAAGAATAAAAACCTTTTGGTTTATTGTCTTTGGACTTGAAGGTGCATGTGAATAAACATCGGGCTGTTGCAGATTTGAACTACTTGCGTTTGTTCTTTGTGATCGCTTAGAATCAGAACGACCTAAGAATCTTGAAAACGAGTTTGATCTATTCAGTAAGCTTTTTGCGCTTGTTTCTGACGATTTGGATATTTTTGTTTCGTGAGGTGGTGTCATGTTGAAGCCTTCATGTTTTCCATCGGATGTGGTTGGTGTCAGTAAACGTGTATCTAACGGTGTCTAAGTATTATTGATGTTAATATACATATCTAAATATATATATATATATAAAACTAACTTTTGTTCTCGCCGCTAATGATGCTGCCAAGTAACATTCCTGTCGTAATGATTTTATGGCTGCAACTAAACGTACTCTCTCTCCAACGGTTTTTATGCCCATAGCTTTTAGGGTTTCATAATCAACATCAAGTAAAACTACCCCTGATATATTTTGCTCTTTTTTTTAAATATATATTGTTTAGTACTAAAGGCCTTTTTTTTTTTGGTGAATTGTGATTCCACTTACCTACAAATTTTGCACCAAAGCGACCCAAGCCAAGATGAGTCAACCATTCACTCACTTTCTGTTCAGGCCAAGTCTTTACTTCGTCAAGTAAAGTACGTCTATGTTCGGGATAGATGGGTGAAGTGGGTGAAGCTTGTTTAAAATGTCTTGATGAAGGTGACGTGGGTAAAGGAGTAGACATTCTTTTTATGTATATTAAAAAAGAAGAGAGAGAGAGAGAGAGAGGAAGGGATCAGACTGTGTATTTTCCATAATAAATTCGAACCAATAGGGGAGGACAGAAACTCAAAAAAAAAAAATAATAGTGTTTGGGCCAATCGTTTTCAAGTATTTGAGAAATAGGGATGAATACATGCTTACTTTGTCAATGTAATCAGGTTTATCATGTTTTTTTTTGTTTTTTTTTTTACCACTTTGTGTTGTTATTTTTATTATATAAGTGTGTATGAAAAAGGTTATTACTGCAGCGGGAAGGGGGAAATAATAAAAAAAAAATGACATTTCTTTTCTTAAGAAAGGAAGTTTTGTTGTATTTGAAATGTTGGTGTTTGTGTATATAATAAAAATTTAAACATATCCTCTCTTTTGAAGAATAGATCTAGTTTCTGGAGTGATAGCATTCCATAATTGGTTGCGGGTAGCTTCATCAACACTACCAAGAATAACCTTTAAAGACATAACCATACGACCACTTAATTCAGGCAAGAGAATCTCAGCAGCCAATACCTCTGTGAATATCTTGACCAACAGAGGAATATTGGCATTGTTGGGACCAAGAACACTGGGGTGATTTGCTTCCAAGAGATCAAGGAGATATGTGTACACAAGAGGTGCTTCCTGGTCATCATTCACGATAGGAAGGGTGGTAACCCAAGCAGACAAAACCGAGTCAACGTCAAATTTGCTGTGGTTGAACTTGCAGATCTTTGCAACAGCAGCAATGGCGTTTTCGGTTACAAATACGACATCATCTTCACGAGAACCTTGTGCGTTGATAAGGTTGAACAAGGGTTCAAGGGCAGCGTGACAAGCATCAGCATATTGAGGTCCACCAAATTGACCCATGACACCAACACCATAGGCAGCAGCCTGGCGAATCTCACTGGCGGGATCAGAGATACCAGCAACAATGGCCTGCAAGAAGTAGTTGGAGTATTGGAAAGAGTCGGGGCCAGCGAATTCAACAACATCATCAAAAACGCAGATAGCCCATTGGCGTGCGACGGAGCTGGGGTGACTCAGGTATTGGTTGATAAGAGGTAAGAGCTTTTCAAAGAAGGGGAGGAAACCAGAGCGCATTGTCTTGAAGACAGCTTGAATAGAGTGGGCAGACTCGCTGATGGCATCATCTTCAAGGCTCTCCTCTTCAGCTAATTGTTCCTCATCCTCAGGATCATACTCATTACTCTGTTTGTTAGCTTCACGTTCAGTCAAACGTTCAAGGAACTTTGGCATTTGACCTTCGATAGCCTTTGTAAAGACCTCAACCTGGGCAGGCTGGAGACAGTTTTCACCCAAAACATCAAGACACTCAGCAAAGGTGTTGTAAATCTGACCAAGGAAAGAGACGTCGTCTTCAATAACCATAAGCTTGGTGATCTTTTCGTAGATACTGTTCCACATATTGGCGAGTTCGTTGTGATCAACACCAGCATCCTTAGCATCCTTGAGCAAGAGGGGGATAAGAGTAGCAGCAGCAAGACGTACACCTTCATGGAAATAGAACTTGAGGAGAGGCAAAGCAATATCAAGAACAGGACCAACATAGGGTAAGAAACCTGCTCCCAAATCACGGGCATAACTAACAAGCATCTCAACAGCAGTGTACTTCTCTTCCAAAACAGAGGTCTTGATACCAATCTGTTGTCCGTTAATACCAACAAACTCCCAACCATCCTCGGATGGATATTTGCTCTCAACATCCTCATCCTCGGGATCGACAAAGGTGAATTCTGGGGTGAGCTTGGCAGATTGCAAGAGAGGAGGCATAATGTTGGGGAGATAGGGCAAGAAATCAGAACCCATCATCTTACACATACGAGCCCAGGCAGCCAAAAGATAGGTTGTCTGAACATCATCAGCTTCAGTGACAGATTGCTGAATTTCGGCGAGGATGTTGATAAACTCGCTAGTATAAGGAGCAAAGGCTTCCTTCTTGATAGCAAGACCAATAAGAGAGGCACACTCGATGGCTCTGCAACGCAACAAGCGGTATTCCTTTGCACTTGCCTGGCGGAGAACATCCAACAGAATGGGCATAATGACATTATGATACTTGAGGAACTTGTCTTCAGCACAGTCAGCAACAGTGGCAATGGTGGTAATAGCCTGTTCCTGGACATAGATCTTGGGGGTCTTCAATAGAACCAAAAGACGCTCAAAGATGGCATCGAGATAGGGATCGAGGACCTTCTTATCAGCCTCTTCACAGAAATTGACCATAGCAGCAGCGGCATGGGCTTGGATACGAGGTTGAGAATCCTCCATCACAGGCAAAAGAGCGGTGATGATGACCTCATGATAGGACTTTTGAATGAAGGGAGCAAAATCAGTAGACATTTGACCGATAGCATTACAAGCAGCATAACGAACACGGGGATGGGCATCCTTGAAGGAAGGCAAAACCATATTGATGATGTTTGAAAGCTCAGGCTTCATGATCTTGACGGATCCTTCACCAATGGATGAGATGGCCATAAGAGCAGCACGACGCTGTTGCCAGTCAGATGACTGGAGCATCTGGGGGATGTATTGGAATGCAATAGGAACAACAACTTTACCTCCCAAAGTACGAGCAATTCTATCCATAGTACTTTCACCCATAACGTAATTTTCCTCGTTATCATCCTCATCCAACTAAGAGAATAAAAAAAAAAAAAGTTGTCAATATACACAATTTTCCCTGAAACAAAATATAAAAAAAAAAAAAAAAAAAAAATACCTCATCTGTGGTGTACCAAGATTCATCATCTTCCATATCAGTGATCATTTCCATGGCAACGGGAACAACCTCTTGGGCAAAGTTGGGCACCTTGCGAGTCATGGCAGGAGCAGCTTCAGATAAAGTCAACAACAACTCCAAAGCAGTTTGGCGAGTACGATCCTCAAATGACTTATCCTTTGATACACTGATCATAACAGTCAAGAGGTTGGGAAAGACAGGACGGAATAACTTGGGACAGCCATCAGCCAAATCGATGAGTACAACAAGACAGTCAACAAGAGTTGTGTCATTATGAGCAGCAATTTCGGGACTCAATGGCTGCGCGAAAAAAAAAATTAGATTTTTTATGCAAGAAAAAAAAAAAAAAGTCAACTTTGACTATCTTACATCGAGCATATGAGGTACAAGACCACCCAACTCCTTCTGTGATTGTTCGTCAGCCTGAAGAATATAAGCAGCAGCAGCCTTCATTGCCTCCAAACGAACCTATTACAATGAAATACATAAGTAAAAAAAAAACAAAAAAAAAAAACACCCATCTTTTTTTCATTATCTTACCTCCTGGCTGGTAGTATCAGACAAGCTGGTCAAGAATACATTCTTGAGAGTATCGGTATGCTGACCAGAGATGAGCTCAGGAACAGAGGCAAAGATACGGAAAGCTGACTCTCTATGGGCAGGATTGGGGGATTGAGAGCATTCAAACAAGGCTTTCAAAAGAGCCTCCCAGTTACCTTTTTTTTTTTTTTTGTAATGATTGCTTAGTAACAAAACATACTTTACAAAACACCACTTTCTTTATCCTTTATCCTTTATCAAATATATAAATTAATATTTACCTCCTTCATTAACATCAGATCTAGCAACTTCGGCAATTGTATCAGACACTTTGTGACGAGCGCCAGCATCAGTTTCATTGGCAAGAGCTGATAATA
Organism: Backusella circina FSU 941; assembly: GCA_025399235.1. Taxonomy (NCBI): domain Eukaryota; kingdom Fungi; phylum Mucoromycota; class Mucoromycetes; order Mucorales; family Backusellaceae; genus Backusella; species Backusella circina. The sequence continues at coordinate 143,420 of MU622289.1, forward strand.
GAAGTTCCTTCACGCCAGCACGTGTAGCGTCCTGAACCAACTCCCAAAGGTGAGCATCAGGGTTAGTAGCAGAGGCAGTCTGCTTGTAGGCTAAACGACGAAGTAGCACACTGCAGTACGAGCGGAACTATAAAAAAAAAAAGTTTTTTGATTAATTTTTTTTTTTTTTTTGATGATAGTTCATATAAAGTGTCTACCTGAGCTTCGGGGTTGGTCGCAGTAAACTGTGCAAGACCCAAAAGTAACAAGTCAGGTTGTTGACCAACCCATTGTTCATTCAAGACTTTCTCGGCAGCTGATCTTTTTTTTATATACAAACTTGTCAATAACAAGACACACCGAAAGCAGTAATAGACAACTATGTTCATTTTTATATATTACCTGTGAGCGTTATCAGGAGACGAGAGGCTGTTAATTACGGGGGCAAGTTGCTGAAGTACATCAGCAGAAACAATTGATTGTGCCATCGTTCCTGTCTTTTTTAGAATGGGAAGTTTTTTTTTATTATTTATATGTAAATAAAAAAAAATACAAAAAAAAAAAAAAGAGAATTTAAAAAAGTTATAAAATGAAATAAAACACGACTACCAAAAAAAAACGTGACTCGTTTTCCTATCTCGGCTGTGTGGTTGGATCAACACAGTAAACTTTACCAGAAACAATGAAACCATGCTCTTTATCTAAGTCATCTTGTGCAACAAAGGGAGGAGTGATGGCCAAGAAGACAATACCATCTGGTTTACCCTTTACAGTGGTTTTCATTGTCTGATCATCATAACAATCAACTCCCTCCTCAATAGCAAGTCGTTCTATTCGAATATCCTGACCCTTGATAGCGAGATTAAGTTTAGACGCTCTTTGTATTAGGTTTTCAATCTTCTTTCTTTGGTTTGTATCGGTTTTTAAACAGGGATACACATCAGCTAGATCAAGAATGATCTGCTCCAATAAATTATTCTTTTCCTGCTGAATATGCTCCTCCTCATCCCCAGGCTGCTGTACCACAAGAGAGCAGACCTGCTGTCTCATTCTATTTGCCCATTCCTTGTTTCGACTGGACATCCATTCATCAATCTCCTGAAATGGTTGATTGATAGTTACTCCCATGTGAATAGGGACATCAATCACGTGATGCAAGAGAGTATCCACTAAATACTTTTCAACAAAGAGTGTAATATGAGATGTATCCAACAAGCTGTCCTCTTCTGGTGTTTGAATCATGTATTGTTGAATAAGAGGCAACTTGTCTTGCCACATTTTGGAGACAAAGTCTGAACCACCCTGTCTATTCATTTTGGATTTGAGCCCCATACAAGTGTTGTTTAACTGGCTCAGTAAATGAGCAATTTCTGGTTGAATAGTAGACATATCATCATCCGTTACACGAATTGTCTTTACATAGGAATAAAAGTTAATTTCTAGTTTCTGATATTCTTCTCTTTGAGCTTCAATCTCCTGGCGAAGGGTACTAATGTCTTCTTCATATTGCTGACAACGCAATGTTTGTTCCTCCAATACCTTTTGGGATAGATCACGCCATTGTCCTATAGATTCTTTTTCCTCTAGTCTCTCTTGTGATACCTGCTTTTCATAAGTCTCTTTTTCGTTCTGGATACGTTCAAGTATTTCTTTATGTATATGAAGCGATTCATGTAAAGAATGAATAACCAGATCTTTGTCTGACTCTTCTTCTTCTGGGTCCACCTTGTAAGAATGGTTGGTTGAATCAGTCAAAGTGGCAGCGTCGTCTTTGTCGGTCATTCTTTTTTTAATATGATGAAAAGTGAGTAAAGGGAGGTATTGTTTTTTTAAAAGCATTATAAAGACTGCCGGATACTGTGCACCTTGAGAAGTCACATATTTTATTGCTTGTACGTGTGCTTGCCCCATTTCAAACTTGGTAAACTGGGATTTAGTTTTACTTTATTCTTTGTTATATATATACTGATTTTTGAGACCCACTTTACTATAGCTCTCGTGCATAATATATTCGTAACCAAAGCTTATTTCAATGTACAATTTGCAGCTTTATTATTCTTCTCTTATTCTTTATGATATGTGCCATAGGTTGAATCTTTAATAGATGCCTATCCATGCAGGAGTTGTCAAGGAGAATTATTTTCAAGTCCATGGTGAAATGCTGACCGTTTTCGAAAGTAGACATGTCTAGGCTATTCAAAAAGCGTGTGGTTTTCTAATCAAGTTGAATAAAAAAAGATAAATAGGTAAAGTGTCGATAGTATTAACTTGTCGAAATAAAGAAAAAATTGTGTGTTTTTTTAAAAGCAAATGGATTAAAATCTTGGATAGTCTTTTCGTTGTCAACTATAGAAACAACTTGACAATCGATAAATAAATAAATAAATAAAATGTACTTTATTTCTATTTAAAATGGAGCGGTAAATTGTATCTCTTATTGTATGTATAAAGTTATCATTTCACAAAGTCTAGTTTCTTTGACACTAACGAAAGAAATAGGTATCACTGGTGTGTGTTAATATAGATTTATGTTCAACACTATTTCCAACTGTTTAAAGTTAATGACTCCTTTTTAAACTAACCTTACAATATGTATATTGAATGAAATTGTTTTTTGTTTTTTTCGAGCAAAAGCGAATCAGCCAGCTAGAATCACAAGATTGAATAGCAACTGAATCATTAGCCAGTTATTCTCTCCATATATTATACTATGACACTCATAAATTAGGCGATTATCGCTATTTTATATTACGTATTTATTAAATTATTAAAGTAGTTAGGAATGAGGTATACTATCTAATATCTATTCATGGTCCGTTTAGGTTTTGAAAGTTCTTTTTCTAGTTTTCTTAAGAGATCCTCTTTCTTTACTTGATTATGAGATTGATAAGCCATTCCTTGAGCACCAAAGCATAAAATGCAACACGTTTCACTGTAACCATCCTCCAATTCTTGAATCTGGCTTCTAAGCGAGGCAATGTTTTTCTCGTCTTGATACTCTGAATAACCCGAGATATTTGGAGCTTGCATTGCGGCATATGCCTTTGAGTCCTTTGATACGGTTGGATCGATAGGTTTTGCTAATTCTCTCTCTAATTTCTTCTCTAGACCCTGTTTCTCCAAAATGTCATTTGTGCTATAAGCATAAGCAGAGGGACCGCAGAGACAGACAAGGAAATCTTGACTATTTTCATTTTCTTCAATTTTCTTCTCGTAGTAGGCCAGCTTTTTCTTTAGATCATTTACAACGGCTGGATTTCTGTACGAGACTGAAACTGTTCCCATGGAAGCCAATGGCGCAGCCTTTTCGGTGTACGACGGTAACTCAGATGGGCCAAGTGGTTTTTCTAATTCTTCTTGTAGCTTACGCTCGTAATTCTGGCGTTCCAAGATCTTTTTAGTCCTATATGCTTCACTCTCTACTCCAAATAAACAGCACATCCAATCGACATCGCTATCGTCTTCAAGCTCGCTGATTTTATTCCTGTAAAACTGGATTTGAGCTTTATTTCTATATTTATAGGGGGACGTAGATGAGGAAGGTGCCGATACCATGAGATTAGACGAGCCAGGTTGTTGTGGTTTGGCCAATTCAGCATCGAGCTTGTCCTGAATTGCTCTTCTTTCAAAGGACTTTTTGTTTGATATATTGTAACCTTCTGGGCCTAAAAGACAGCAGAGTATATTGCCAGTTTGATCGTCATCATCGTAACGACGAAGCTCGTTTTTTAGATATTGCACAAGCTCTGGACTTTGATATGGGTTAGACATGATTAAGGAGAGTAATGAAATGGAAAGAAATGAATAAAAACCTAAAGGAAAAAGGGTTTTGAATACAGGTATAAATACTATGGCATGGTTGTACTGAAAGAAATCCAAGAATACACTGTCGCAGTACCCTTTCACATGTGTATATCCCATTGTACGTACTATGTATTCCAGCAGCACAATGGTATCACAGCTTAGTAAATTTACACGGAATAACACAGTAATCATGACACACATGGTACAAAATATGTCAATGCTTATTTGGACTGTTATTTTTTTTTTTGTTATTGTGACTAGTTTATGCTACTACTTATTTTTTTTTTTCTTCTCTTTCTTAAAGAAGTACTTCAAGCATGGATACTCCAATAGAACAAAAGCCTGCTTCGATAAAGTTTGAAGATAATATATTTCATCTTGATCTTCATCCCTCCAATGACCTTGTTGTCACTGGAATGATCAATGGTCGCGTTCAATGGTAAGATCAATGAATGTGAATTGTATACAGTTTACGTGATTGAACACTCTTTGTACCAGTCATCGCTATGGAATTGAAAGTAATCAACATTTATGGACAGCAACACCTTTTAAAAAGTCATGCCGAGGTGTCGCATTTACTCCTGATGGCTCAAGTAAGGGATTTAAACGAATAAATTAACTCTTTAGCACACATGTTGATTCTAAGAGATCTTTTAGATCTCTTTGCTATTTCCAGAGATCGATCAATCCAGTTGTTAGATACTGAAACTGGTAACACTATTCGACTCAGAGAGTCGACACACGAGTAAGTTGGACAACACTTATTAATTATTTTGTATGCTCAACACATCAATCGACAGGGCACCATTGAACTCTTTATTTGTTATTGATGACCGTATGTTGGCAACAGGAGACGATAAAGGCGTTATTAAGGTAAGCGATTTTAGAAAAGAGCTTATCTTATACAAAAAGACTAAACAGTTACTGCAAGATATGGGATAGTCGTAAAGAGGAAGCGGTCATGACATACTCTGAACATGAAGATTTTATAGCAGACATGACATATAGCCACCAACACAAGACACTACTAGCGGTTGGGTAAGTACAACTGTGTTATTGATGCAATATATATTAAACACCAATGTGCCAATAGCGGTGATGGTTACCTATCAACTTGGGATATCAGAAAACCCAATGTCGCTGCCATGTCTGATCAAATAGATGATGAACTCTTATCCATTTCTTTAGTGAAGGTACTGGTTGAGTGGAGGTGGATTTTTATATGCATATATATACCCATGATGATTGACTCTAGTATGATATTGTGTAGAATGGTAAAAAAGCGGTTGTTGGAACACAGGATGGCATATTGACACTGTGGTCATGGGGTTTTTGGGGTGACTATAATGATCGCATTTTGGGTCATCCCAACTCGATTGATTCTATTTGTAAACTTGATGAAGATACTATTTGCACGGGAAGTAGCGATGGGCTTATTCGGTATGTTGATATATTCCAGTCAGATAAAAGTGATGCATTACTAATAGAATGACCATTAGTCTTGTGACTGTATTACCTAATGAATTCCAAGGGACTCTAGGGGACCATGGAGAGGATATGCCTATTGAGAATTTACGTCTTAGTCACGACAAAAAGTACCTTGTTTCTAGTGGCCATGATGACCAATTACAATTTTGGGATGTCGGTCATCTTTTTGCAACGAATGATATTGCTGATCAAGAACAGGACGAAGAGAAGGACACTGTTGATCAGAAGCAAGATGATGAAAAATATGTAGATGATCATGGTGATAAGGATAATGATAAAAATGAGGAGGATGATGATGATTGGGGAACAGACTCTGATGAGGATAAAAAGGATAAGAAGAAGCGTAAAAAGAAGGAAAAAAAAAACAAGGCTGAGAAAAAACGATCAAAGAATAGCACTGCTTTTTTCGCTGACATGTAAATCAAGTACATCATTATGTAGTAAATATCATAACTAGAGATAAAAAAAAAAAACAATATTTAATTCAGAAATTATACTTCAACTCGATCGTTTTATTGATGTTACGAGCATAATAATTGACAAGAAATTTCGTTTTTTTTTTCAAGTGGATACTCTATGCTGTAGTGAAAGTGGGTGATGCATAGAATGCAACGTGGCTTAAACTTTTTTGTTTAATTTCACTTGTTTGTGACTTTAATCACTTATAGACTTATCAGGTGTGCTTATTCCTCCATTTCTTCAGCATGTCCTATAATAGTGATACTTTCATGCATAATAGTTAAGGTTCATTCTCAGTAACGTATCATATTTTTTAATCTTTTTGAATTTGTGAAACGCGCCACTAAAAAGCCACACAAAGATTTTTGAGTATTACGTGTGTAACCCTTGCTACTGTACTTCCTAAGTGTGTAACTCTTGTTGCATCTTCTCATTACAAAAGAAAAGTACAATTTCAACATTTTAGAATGCACTAAAATGCTATAAAGTGTTCCATAAAGATGTAAATGCAGCGAAGAAATATTTGAAACCAGCCCCAAGTTTAACGAAGTGGAAAAGGACGCCTAGAGATGTTTAAGCCCAAGAAGAGGGCTACATTAGACTAAGAGACATTTATATCGCCAGTCTGTCCCTGGCCTTGTTTAAATCAAAATATTTACATGATAAACACTTTCTATTAGTAAAGTTTTGCTTCTAATAATTTTCTTTTTCGGTATTTTTTTTAAGTTGTGTAAAAGTAAGTGCATCATTTTCAGGGAAGGTTTTTAGTGAATGGTACACTCACTGAACTTTCGCCATCAATTAAAGTCCAAAATAAAAACCAATTCTTTATTTATTAGTGATTCAATATAGGTCAACAAGTTGTATAAAATAATCAAAATAATAATTGTTGTATGGGTTACAATACAGGTATGTTCAAAAGGCAAAGCGATTCTATAATATTAGGCACAGAGTGAAAAAAGAGTAAAAGAGAAGTCAGGTGGTGTGATAAAATAATGGCTAAATAGTTCAACACTTTGTACGAATATTCAATTCTTCTCGATTGTTCGTAAAAATACCTCATCTATTTAATACCAGTTTTTTTAATATTATAATTACATTTTAAGTTTCTCAGTCATATAAATGTATATATATTAGGAGGTGGATTCTAAATCAAGAAAAATGATCACAGACATGAACACCAAAATTAAACTTTTAAAAAGCTATTTTTAAACCATTAAATCCACTCACTCTCAATTCGCTATATGCCTGTTGATATTTATGAGTCAGACAATGTCTTAATCACATATTCTACTATTACACAGCAAAGTGGTATTTAGTAATTATAGTATCTCTAAAAATCATATATCAAGTGTAAAAAAAAATGACATGGTAGCGAAATTTTCCAAGTGGCCTAAAAAAGTAGCTATATTTAACCTGGCACGGATTTGACGGCACCGCTATCTTAGATTATATGCTATTCACTTTTATATTTTAACTCAGTGGTGGTTACTTCAGTTAGATTTGTCTTACCCTATTTATTACACAAAACCAACGACATATCCAGAAAATCAGTTTTGGAATATTTACGATGATTTTGTTTAACCAAGATCATAAGATAAAATATTTATCTTTCGATTATTTGTTTTGTATTTAGTAGTGATCATATGTGTTTTAGTTTTTGTATAAAATCAAACCAATTGAATAGAAATATTAATTGAGGAAAGAATACGAGCAATTGCTCCTTAAAACAAGGATTATTATTGTCCTTTATAATGCCCACAGTGTGATTGATGGTGTCATAAAGTGCCTGGGAACATGTGTTCTCATTGGAAACTCTATTTTAATGAGGCATTGTTATATGAAGTATCTTTGCCTGTTATCAATTGATCGTTGATATTGGTCAATACGATGGTTACATTTGTATACAGCACTGATGATATTAGGCGATGGAAAACCTAAAGGAAAAGATTAACTCCCAGGTTCGCAATCTTTGACAAACGTAAAAAAAAAAAATGTTTGATATTATGGTCTAAGCAATTGTGTATCTTTATTCGTAATTTGAAACGGAATATATATAATGTTTATACAGAGTAAATATAATAATAAAAAAGCAAGATGGGGTAAAAAATTCATATTGGCATAAGAACATAAAATCTATCAACATATTGGATAAAAAGAATGAGGGTTATAAGCGTGTAATATTTGTCAATTGAAAGAAGAAAAAAACGAAGAGAAAGAGAGTGTATGAAGAAATAAAAGGCATAGCATGCAATTATATATATATATAGATATAGATATAGATATGATATGTATAAAATTTTAAGCGTGAAATAAAGTAAATAGCTTTTTCTTTTAATTTTTGCTGCGTTTTGTAACCGACGATTTACGGCGACGTGATTTTAGATTGAGTAGTAATACACCAGTCGTTGGATATGTGTTGGGTGGTGCTTGTGGTTCCGGTGAAGGCTTTTTACGTGATGGTCCGGCATATGGTGATGTGGATCGTCTTAGTTTAGCACGGAGAGCCTCCATTACTTTATCATGATCTAATGGCTGGCTTACGGGTGAAACAGATGGAGCTGGGTTCACATTCAAATCACTCAGTATCATTACACTTTCATAAGACAAAGTTCGGTTGATTGAGGATTGTTTTATAGGTTTTGAGGGTAAAGGAAGAGATTCATTAGATGGGGAGCTTGAAAGTGAGAAACTACTAGGGCTCGATTTGGTTGCCTTTGAGCTCAAATTAGACAATTCAGAGGGGGGAGAGTGGATGGAAAAATTAATTGCACTGGCACTGGTTTTTATAGTTGCTTTAGATGAAGTAAAAGGGAGAGGATCGTTTTGCGGGGAAGAAGATAAAAGAGGAGAATTGTTTGATTCAGCAACAATATTGGGGAAAAATAATGGCTCGCTTGTTGGAGGAGAACTTGTAAAAGATGTAGAGCCAAAATCCTGTATATAATCAAAATCAGATACTGACATTGGTATAGGGGAGATATCTGGCATTGAGGAGATACTGGCATGGTCAGAGAAATGCTCGAGATCAAATAGTGGGTTATCCATGAAATTACTTTGACCTGCTTTTTAATCAAATCTTATTGTTAATATAAAAATTTAAAATAGGACGATCAAACAATTATTTACCAAATGTTGAATTTTGACCCAATTCAATGTATCTTGATTTTAAGCGTGCTTCTTCTGCATGGTGCAATTCTTCGGCGGCTTTTCTCTACAAAAAAAAATCAATTGAATCAGATTAACAAATGAAAATACAGAATCCAATTATTTTAACAGTCTTGAAGACTTACTTTATCTTCCTCCGCTTTAGCCATCAAGATTTGACTTAGCAATTGAGAATTGCTCTGATATTGCATTAATATATCATTCACAGACATATCACTCCAGCTGCGCTGGTGCTGTGGATAGAATGGTTCATTTATTCCTTCCTTTGGAGGCATATAAATTGAATTCAGGAGAATTAAAAAAAAAAAGAAATTAAAATAAAATAAAATAGAAAATGAAAAAGCTGTTTTTTTTTCGAAGTTAATGTAAATAAGTGCAAAAAAAAAAGTTTAAAAATAAATATTAAATCGGTAGCTTAAAGTCGGTGCGCCAAACGACATCATCTTTTTTTTTTACCATTCCCCGCAGCAAAGTGAATTTGTAATAAAAGAAAACCACGTTTTGTGACAGCCAGGTACGCAACCCAACCCTTAAGAAAGAGGGGGGATTCAAGTGATATGAATATCAGCCAAGCCAATTTATTGGTCAAAATTAGTTACAAGGTTACGTTTTTAATTGTTGTACATCCTAGAAAGACGAAGCCCATAACAACATTAAGGGTTCTTATTTAAGAAAACAAAAATAAAATTGACGGACTCAGCTCTCAAGATCGACTAATTTACAATTAAAAGAGAGGCTTAATGTTATTATTATTTTTATTCAGAACAAGCTGTCCCAACAACAATTTGGTTTGCTTCTCATCTGACAGACTGCAGCATAGAAATAATACAATGTTAATAATAATAATAGAAAAGGTGATACCAAATAGCGGGAGTTTTTCTAAAAATATTTACACAAGCATATTGCATGAGTTTTAAAATAAGAATAATTAAAAACAAATAATAGAAATTATAAATAAATAAATAAAATGGTAGTATTCTAATGATAAAATATACAAATGTTACAATTCCAGAAAAAAAAAAAAAGGATTGTTGATCTCCTGTTAATTATACAATAACAGTCATTGTAGTATGAAAACCATAAAAATATAAAAATATAAAAATAAATATATAAATATATCAAACTCAGTGTTGTAGTGTTATTTTTAGTACAAAATTTTTATTTTATTTTAAAATGTCTTACAACTAAAGTTAGAATTGAAGAAAACCCAGTTGAAAAAAAAAGCTACTCTTCGGTTGCATAATTACCAGGTTTACAACGCTATTTATTTACTTAAAAACAAACAAAACGAATCACTTTATTCTTACCGATGCAAAAGACATATTATGGCACAAGATAAAAATAATCTTTTATAAATTGAACATTGCTATTTTGAATATATTAAACATTTTTTACACAGCCTCCTCCTCTATTGTGAGTTATGCAAATTCATGAAGCAGATCATGTTACCATTGGTTCCAGATTAGGAATAATTGTTTATTTTACTTTTACTAGATGTGGTGCAGATTTGTGAGACTGTCTGTCTATTATATATTTGGATTATAAGGGAAAAGAGATTGCAATGTTACATAGAGAAGAATCACTCTCTCGATCAAATAAAGTTTATAGGAGAGTAGTATATATATTATAATTATTTTAACCTCCTGGTGGAATCATCCCAGGTAAAAGATATTGCTGAATACATGACATTGCTCCCATGATGCAGCACATAAATATAGAATGTAAAATTGTTTTCCTTAATATAAATCCTTCTTTTCCTTGCAAACCAATGGTCGAAACACCTGTTATTAAGTTTTGAGGCGATACCATTTTAGAAGTAATGGCTCCACTTGAGTTTGTAGCAGCCATCAGAATGGTAGACAGGCCAATCTCCCTTGCAGCGACAACTTGGAGATTGCCGAAGAGTGAATTAGCAGATGTATCACTTCCTGACAAGAAACATGCGATCCAACCGAGCCATGCTGAAAGAAACGGGAAAGCACGTCCTACTGAGGATAAAGTCAAACCGATGGTAAAAACTATACCTGGTTTGGAGGCAATCATTAGGTTTCTGAATTTAAAAATAGAATTAACATATTACCGGAATAATTATAAAGATATGCAAACGCGATAATAAAAGAAACCGTAATCACGGGTTTATACAACTGAAATAAAGTATCCTTTGCGGCCAAATAAAATATTCTGTAGGAAACCCTTTGAAGCAACACAATGGTAACTGAAAAAATGCTGCATGAAACCAAGATCGCTGTACCCGTAGATAAAGGCTGAAAGTTCCACACAGCGTCATACTTCTTGCCATATAGAGTAAGCCATACCTAAATGATTTTAAGAGAATAGAAAAAATGAATAAACCCTGAATTCATTATGAAAAGAGAAAATAACAAACAAATATGTGTAAAAATAAACTTATAAAAATAAACTTATAAGCACAATATTAAGGAATGATAATATGGATTATAATAAAAAAGGTCATCATATTAAAAAGGTTTCTAATAATAGAACGTACCTTTTGATGGAGATAGGGCCATTCTATGTGAACTTGTCCTCGAGAAGACATTTTAAAAAATGTCCAACTTTTGGTGTTTTTCTTTTGTTAGTGTAACCATTCTCGATTTGAAATGGAAAAAAAACAAAAGCTTACATAATGACAATAACAACAATAATCACCCAGGGACTCCATGCAAGCATTGCTTCTTTAATTGTAGGTTTTTCAATGATTTTATCCGGAGTCTTGGTGTTTTCAATATCATTATTCTCGCCATTATTAATGCTACTTTCATTGACCAATGTAGTGGATGAATGAGGATGTTCAGAAAGTACATTATTGACTGGAGTTTCGTATTCAGGGCGAAAAGGGGGTTTCCAGTATTGCACAAAGATAATTACGCCTAATAAAGAGATTAAACCTGCAATCAAATCTGGTAGTTCAGGTCCTACTAAATTAGCAAAAATAGCTTGTGCACCTGCGAATAAAATCCCGCTAATGATACATAGTGGCCAACATTCAAGTAAGCCAGCACGAGGACCTTTTCGAAAATTGTTAGTTCCTTTTGATAAAAATAACTTTTTTGAAAAGAAATCTATTTTTAAAATAAACAATATCATTTTGAATAATGAAGTGCTACCTGCATAAAATAAAAGAGCATAGGCGGGTAAAAATAGACTTGCAAAAGGCAGTTGTCGCCCCATCATGGCCGAAATCGCCATGACCGGCAAACCAGTCACGGAAGCAAGTGTGATAACTGGTGTGCCCAAAGCTCCGAACGCCACAGGTGTGGTATTGAATATAAGTGTATAAACAAGCGCATCGATCGGATCAAACCTGTCAAACTAAGCTTCAGGTTTTTCTCTTCGTCTTTATTTTTTTGTTTTCTTGAAAAGTAAAAGAAGTTACCCCAAATTTACCAGCATAGATGAACATATTGCACCTGGTACACCAAATCCGGCCACACCTTCCAATAAAGCACCAAAACAAAACCCTATTATGATTAGTAATACTCTTTTATCTGATGGTGTGTTTGTCAGCATCCATTGGCGAAACAGAAGAAAGAGCCCAGAGTGAACTGTGATGTTGTATACATACCTGATTTAAACAGAACTAGTAAATACGCATAACTTTCTTTTATAAAATAAAATGAATAAAAAATACATTGAGTTTACGACAATCCACATGATTGGCCAGTTGGCATAAACCATTCCATATCCAACAGCTTCAAATGCTTGAGCAGCTGGCATTTGCCATGCAAATATGGATATTAAGAGACTAATAGATTATAATCGTTAGTTGTAGGAATAGTAATGGTATGAGCAGAAACAGCAATAGTAATACCAGATAAAAAGGCTAAAAACTGAAGCGATATACGCCGGTAAATGTAATAAGCCCAAGAAAATAAGCAATAATACCAGTGGTATAATTCCTACAAAAAAAGAGGCCACCAAGCTATTGTTAATTGGGGCTAACGGTTGAACAAAAACACCACTATTCAAGACATCTTGAGGAGGAGGCACTCCATAAGACATTATCTAATAATTGTATTGTAATATATGGATTAAATAAAATAATATGGGATAAAGAAGGATAAATAAAAAAGGGATATTCTTGAAAATAATTTAAGGGATCTTGCATGAAGGAATACTTTAGAGTGCATACAAGGAGGTGATGACGATGCTGATCGAATATAAATACACTCCTAAAATTCTGATTATGAACTGATGAATGGAAGTTGACCATCTAATTAAAGTCAATCCTCTTCATCTCTTATTCAAAAATTTGATGAGTAATTTAATAAAATCACAGAGATGTTCCACAATCAGAAAACATCATATTTTTTTAAAAGAACTAACGGTGCAACGACTGATATGTAAACTTTTTTTTAGCGTAATAATATCGGGAAAGAGCATCTATACCCGCATCATTATCATTATTGATTTGTAACCAACTGCGAGTCCAAACCTTTGCCAACAGCGAGGTATTTTGATCATAAGTGAAGGTTGGAGCGTAATCTTAGGCTATTTTTTTTTTTTTTTTTTTTTAAAAAAAAAAAAAGAAAATGGCTGGAAAGTTCTTAAGTTATCTAACTCGAATATGTAAAAAACAAAACAAAACAAAAAACTCCATCTATAAACATTGTAGGAAATACCAAATTACCTTTCGTTTTACATAGAAAAATAGATAACGAATTGATCCATTTTGGTTTAAGCTTCTTCTATCAGTTTAAGACAGGTGGCTGCTTTACTCTTCTCTTCTTTTAACTTTTATTGGATAAGTTACACACTCTAACATTACCACATTCCCTCACAGTATAAAATATAAACAATTTGGCTTCAATGGAAATTTAAATAATAAAAACCGATAAAAACATTAACATAAGTACGAGTACTGTTTATTTCAGATTCTTGATATTCTTAATGGTCATGTTGACAACACTGCTGAAATCACCTAAATATTTACAAGTGATGTGATCCATGCTCATCACTCCTCGCTTTTTCGATAGTTACCAAGTAATCTACGTATATGCAAATAATAATGAAAAAAAAAAAAAACACTTGTATTGTGAAAGCACATTGACAACTTTATCTCAATATGACAGAGTGGATTTATTAAAAGTTGTCACTTTAAGTAACACCACAGTAAGTCAGTTTGGGCCCGTGAAAAAGTAGAAGAAAGAATAAACAACTTTAGTCATAAAAGAAATGACGTTAAACTAATGTATCAGATAATTCCATTATTTCATCTCTGAAGTAATAGGTGGACTCAGCTTTTAGTAAGCAATATGTAGATTTTCTAAACAAGTCAAAAGAGCTATACATAAACCAAACAGGTCGTACCATGACAGTAAATTGAGACCTTGATGGTACGAAAAACCATCCCTTTGATCGGTTTCAGTTCACTGTTTTTATCCAAAGAAGAACCAAATCAACTATACAAGTAATATATATTTAATAAAAAGAAATGATGGTAGTTTTAAAAAAAAAATGGCAGGTTTATCATATACAGCAAATATCAAACTTTGATCGTAACTGCTGAAACTCGGATTCCTTCTCTAAAGACAAATTAAATCATTTGCTCTTATCCTTCTAATTAGTGTTCTTAAAATCAATGATAATATTCTGGTAACACTTTTCGAAATACACCTAAAATAACTTATTATCAGTAAAAGTGCATAAAATCAAATTATTAAGAGTTACCATCCAGAATAAAGCTTGTTAAACCCCAAATCTCCTTTTCACCTTCAAAATCTTCTTCCACTTTAAAAACCGTATATTTATGCTTGCTTTCTCTAAACTGTTGTATAGATCGTACATTTGGATCAACCAAATACTCGACTGGTAGTGTAAACACATGCGATACTTCGTCAGGATTGAATTTTAATTTCTCTGGTTCAATTGGATTCTTAATAAAGCCAACATAAGGATGCACTTTAAGCGAACCTGTTTTATTAGGAAGTGGAGAATAACAGCCCAAGATGTCAATAGCAGAAGGTGGTATCCCAATCTCTTCATGAGTCTCACGTAATGCTGTGTATTCTGGTGAGAAATCAGTCTTATCTGTATGTTTCCATATAAGTACAATTTTAAGACTTTTTTTTATATTTTATATTTTTAACAAACCTGTTTTACCACCAGGAAAACTAAGGTACATATTTACTTTACATAAATTGATTCTTCTTTTCTTTAATGTCTTTTACTACTCACCTAATTTCGCCACGATGAGTTCTCATGTTCATGTTTCGAACTGTAAACAAAACACTTGGTTTTCCTTGTGAAATGCATAATGGCATTAGAACAGCTGCATCCTTCACATTGTCTTTGTACTTGAGTTTAAATGTTGGACAATTAAGTAGTCTTTTACTGATTAAGGACAAGGTGGTGGTGTCGAATACTAGCTTGCTGGCCATTTTTTTAAAGTAAAATGGTGATAATTAGTATCTCCTGCTGAACTTTTATTTATTTTACCCTTTAAAGAAACTCCGTTTGAAAAGCAAACTTTGAATATGTGTGTGTAACCATGGATTGATTTTTTTGGATAATGTTTTTGTATTCACAAAAGGCGATAAATCATGACAACTCTTGTTGTTATTTATCTTTGTTTCTTTTACTTTCATAACAATTATAATAGGAATGATGATGAATCAAAATTTTAACCAACGATTAATACATTCAAGTCATGCTTATATATATAAATGTTGTGGATGTATTCAGTTAAGAGCCGGATCGACTGTTTCATGTCTAATATGGGCTGTAAGTGATTTATGAATACTTTTTGAAGAGTAGTGTTGATGACAATACAACGTATAAATAGGGTCTATCACTATACTTCTCTATCTTATCTTTTCAAGCAAAAAGTCGTAATATTACTTTATACAATGATGGCACAACTGATTGGAATACTAACTAATTTGATTGATATAAATAATAGCATTTTTCTCTTATCTATCTGCAACTGCACTTTATATATTTGGCACTGTTAATTTAATACTATTCGGAGTGAGCTTAGGTGTACTTTTTAGTTTGTTTCTAGTAATGTATCACTGGCAGTTTCAATACATAATACTAACTCTCATTATATTATATAGAAATCAAGTAATGCAGTGCGTGTATCAGCGATTATTGCAGTTATTTCCATTATTGCAGTATTAATCGACACTTTTGCCAATGTGATATTATTTATAGTACATAGGTCAGTTTATGTTGAATGGTGTATCAATACGACTTCTACTTCCCTCGGCGACGTCCTTAATAACTCATTTCCACCAAATACGACCGAAGAATTCTCTGTAACAATGGCGGATTTTTATAACTGTAATAGAACATGGGAGGATGAACTCAAATTTAGCGTATTAGGCATTATACTTTTGATTGTACTTTATGTAAGTATCTAAGGTGAATAGTTATATTCGGTTTAATTAACAATTTCTTGTATGATATATATAAAAAAGCTTTATTGGTGGGTCTGCCTCTACTCTTATAGTATCAAATTACGTTCAATTGAACGAGCAAGATTTGTAGAAATTGTCAACCGCTCCAGTGCTATGCGACCAATGTATCCCTAAACATGTAACAGAAATATAATAATAAAACTACGAATATTACATTATATTATACAATAATAACAAGGGTTTATTTATGTGGTCATATTGAGCTCACTTGAAAACATCACATAAAAATGTAATGCTAAAGTAATCTAAAGAGTATTAAATGGGATATAAAGAAAAGAGCTCACTTTCATTATACTAACTCAACAAATTTGGAGAATCATGAAATAGCGATAATAGTCTTTCCTTTTTGCTTGTGCATGGCTATTTACGACCATTTAAATCTAGCTGTGAAAAGGATCATAGATGATTTAGATTTAAAATTTAGAACTATAAAAGCAAAGTATATTTGAATGTTTAAACCATTATACATTCTACTAGATAGCATGTATGGTCGTGTTGGGTATATGAAAGGTCGAGCTTTCAACGATACTTGTTGCTAATATTCAAACATTATTTTGCTATTCTGTGTGAATATTTAAGCATTAAAAAGATAGTGTGCACAAATATTCGACTTTTCACAGTTATAAGCGGTCTAATACTTAAAAATTAAAATATGCGTTCGTGCAAACATTCAGCTTTAGAATACTTGGGTAAAATGAATACTGCTACTCTTTTACTGACAAGATGAAAATTAAAAGGCATTGTATATTTTTAGGAATCATTTTATTATTTTTTACCAATAAGTAAAATTTTATCTTTTATAACAAAAAAGTAAGAACTAGTGAAAACAAAAAGGGTATTATGTTCATACGTCTATAAAAAGTAAATAAGTGTATAAGCAAGTTAATGCATTTCGCTAAGATCAGGTGTTTTCTCGGGCAGTTCCGTTGAAACATCGATTCTATCGTCTACATCGTAGTTTTCTTCTTCTCTTTGCTTTCGAAGTTGTTTTTTCTTGCGTACTTCTAGAATACGAGCATCTTGATAGCCTGGTATCCAGCCAAACATGATACGACCAATCTGCGGTTTACGAACCCGAACAAACCAAATAGGAATTGCTAGTAAGCCAATAATAATACAGATAATATACTGATAAACACCTTCTGAACCTGCATCAATCAATGGCGCAACAACAAGATAAATATCTATTATCACAAAGAAAACAGCAATAGGGAGCCATATTTTAAAGGGTCTGTGTAAATGCTTTGTTTTCTTCTTAAAGCGCATCAAAATCAAGCCAAATACAGTGAAACCGTAGAACAACCATCCAGTAAAACTGTACATCTTTGCAAGGTAGGTAAAGTCACCGGGAATGCACCATATTGTTGCGATAATACCAACTAATACTAGAGCAAGTGTGGGAGTTTGACGTTTTTCATTTAATTGACCGAAAATGGGAGGTAAATACACACTATCTTCGTTAGCAGCTGTTGTAACAAGACGAGAAGCAGCCCATATATTTCCATTCACAGCACCAAATGTAGAAAATACAACCATAAGAGCAAAAAAATAGGCACCACCCTTACCCATTGTAACAAGACCCAATTGCATGGCGACAGTAGAAGATGTAGCAACAGTTTCAACTGGTAGAGTAGCAAAATAAGCAATATTACCCAATACATACACCGTCGTTACGACAGAGCATGATATAGTAATGGCTAAAGGCAAAGTACGTTTAGGATTCTTCACTTCAGAAATACCATAGTTTAGATTGTTCCAGCCATTATAAGAGAAAAGTGCCATATACATTGCAGTGCCATAGCTGAGAGCATTTGTAGAACTACCTTCGAAAGCGTTTTGAAAGTTTTCGGTATGTCCTTTTCCGAGCCATACCCAGCCAATAATAATAATCATAGTAAGTGCAAGAAGCTTTGCGGCAGTGAAAACATTAGAAACAATAGAACCGGCCTTTCTACCAAAACAATTAAATAAAACTACAATCCAAATACATGCGATGCTAACAAGCTTGACAGCGACTTCAGGCATAACTATATTCTTGCCAGTAGGGTCATTTTCATCGAAATATGCCATTTGTAAAATATACTGGGCAAAAACAGTAGCAATAGAAGCTGTACCGATGGGATTTGTAAGTAAGAGGTTGGACCAACTGAAAGTCAATCCCAGACATAGACCAAAGGAAGACTTCAAGTACTGATATTCTCCACCTGATTTAGTAATCATGGTTCCTAGTTCAGCGTAGCATAATGCACCAATCATGCTAAGAATACCACCCACAGCCCATACACAAAGAGATGGTCCAACTGCACCTACTTCTAGAGTAACTGGCCCCGGTGATGCGAAAATACCACTGCCGATAATAAGACCGATGATCTATTAAAAAGAAATTTGAGAAAAAAAAAAAAGGAATGAAAAAAAAAAAGCAATAACATACCATATTACAACTACTTAATAAACCCATGTGAGGTTCAATAGCAGGTCCATGTTGCTCTGAAGAGGCAATACTTGCTGGACCCCTACCAGATTCTAGTGATGTGATAGTGTGTTTTTTTTCTAGCTGGCCATCATAAGAGTTTGCCGTGGATGATCCAACTGTATCACCAAAATCCGACTTCATGTAAATTTTTACAAAGTTTAAATAATATGAAAGATAATGTTATGACGAGGAAGGAAATGAATTAATATTAAAATTATGTCAAAGATCATGGTTTTTATACTGGAAAAAAGAGAAAGTGAGACTGGTTTGAAACTTTTTTTTTTAAGTTACGCCTCCGACCATTGATCTGGTACTATAAGAAACAAAGAATATAAGGAAAACGAATTAACAGAGAAGTGAGCCTTTGTAAGGGTATATATAGATCGTTATTAATTCAACTAGTTTTTATTTGCACAGCAGAATAAATGTTATTCGATTCATTTCTTACATTTAATTATTTTAATTCAACTCTTTTCTTTTCTTAATATAACGCTTGTAGATATAAAATAGAAATATAGCATCACATGTTTGATCTTGGTTAACCGTTTTTGACAGACCGCGTATTATTTCTCCAAAAAAATTTTTACATTAAATAAACTCAGTGAAAGGTTTTGGTATTTGTATGGTTAAAATTGATTGAATTTCAATTGCCTTTTACGTTGGAAATGATGTACAATCCCAGGAGAAAAATAGATATAATAACAAAATCCATGTCGTGGTCATAAAATAGCACAGTATAATTATGATAAAAGTTACCAAAAGAATATGCAAAAAAAAGCATCTAGAAATTTGATTATTTTGAGCTTTTAAAGTGTTTTTCATAATTTTTGCTTAGCATTAGTCTTGTTTTCGGTAAATTGATTTCTCGTGTTTTTAATCTCCTGAACGCCATGTTACTATCATGAGGATACAATCCATTAATTAAAAATATTGTTGGAAACTATGAAGAAAGAAAAAAAATGATAGCACTATAAAAAAGAGTGTATTTTAATACAACATTTACTTGATCTCTATTTCCCACGCCATTGTAGGACAAATGTTAATTCTTTATTCTTTTGTTTGATAAGCCACATCAGATAAGAATTAAAGCTCAATAAATGTGATAGAACCCCATACTGAAGAGCAATGGAAACAAAAGAGACAGAAAAATACTCTGAGATAAGACTTTATCATTCAGAATATGTTTTATCAAAAACCCAAAAATAAAACTACAAGAATAAAAGATTGGCGAATTATAGAATGAAAAGGAAGGCTTCTAAAGTATGAATATCACCGGAGTGTGAAATGTATTATTTTAGAAATGACAGTTTTTTGTACTCATCTTTATGCAAAAAAAGATACATAATCAAAAAGAGCTCCTTAAGCCTCATCTCTTGTTTAATACACGATTATCATAAAATTTAGTATGGATAAAAATATAAATGAAAATCACTTGAACTGAAAAGCTCACCAAAAAAAACCATATCTCTATCTACCATCGTTCTAAAAAAAAAAACGTTTTATGATGCTGGTTGTGTTGCCTGTACTGATTCTTTTGGTAATAATGATGAACTGGCTCCTATATTATGAAGCTACAGTTCTATGCCGGGTTTGTTGCTTCTACGGATTTTTTTTGGTTGTGATGATGAACTGGCTAACGATAAAGACCACAAGGATTGCTATCAAGTATATTTCAAACCCCATGCGGCGGTAGTGAAGAATAGGCCATTGGATAATATAGGCAACATTCTGATCTTGAGTTCCTAACTTTTAAACCTAGAATAATAGTCCTTTTTTTGTGTTTTTTTTCTCTTTTTGATGGAAGAGATAAACGAGTTTACATTCTAGTCATTTATGTTTTTATGTCTATTCACCTTAATGAATAATAATATAATTTAAATTTATTATCTGGTTTGAACATTTTTTTTTTCCTTTGAACGTAAATTATGAAATAAATATGCTAAAGATGTAAAAGTACCGTTAAGCATACTATCGCTTATAAGTAGACTCCAGTTTTATTCATGACAATAGTTGTTATTATATTATATATAAATCGCTTGACACCATTGTATGTAATTGTGTGTGTGTGTGTGTGTGTGTTTATTTGTTTCCTCATCACTAAAGAACGATGAGTCATAACGATAATGTAGTGATAATTATAAGCCAATAAAGACCCACGAGTAAATGAAGAAAGAAAATATTATGGTAACCAAACTACCATTTACTCATTTTGGCCATCAACTTTTTTCCACTAATTTTTGGTAGGGTTGCTACCATAAGACGATCGTAGTGTATGGTATGTAAACTAGTCTAAAAAAAATGTGTACTGCTGGATTGAAGTGTTGATAATTACGCAGAGTTGGTATGATGACTCTCTCTCCGTCATGATTCGAGGATTTTTTCTTTCTTTCTGTATAATTAAAGAAGTCATTTTAATATATTGGATGCAAATATTTAAATTAAACTATTTCTGGCTCTTTTTTTTTTGTGAAAGTATACTTCCATAGTGAACCATCATATATATAGACATATGAATACATTCTAAACTTAGTTTTGTGTTAAAAGATAGAGTTCACTTTCGTAATATTTGAAGTCTTTTAAGGTACTAAAACTCTGAGTAATGCACTTTTAAATATTCCTTCAATGAAAACAGTTGGCTAAAATATCAAAAAATAATAATTTTTAAATAGCTTTTATAAAGTTTTTAGAGATTTTGAATTAAATGGAGGGCTATCGTTGTGCTTCTCATCTTTTAAAATCCTATTCTCAAATGAATGACATGTTTTTCTTTATTTGAAATCATATCAGGAGCAATAACTTACACACAATATATATATATATATATATATATATATATATATTAAGCTGAGTATATTCATTATTTTAGATTTGATGTCCAATATCAGGTTTAACAAGCTCCAATCTCTGAACGTCATTCGATCCATCTGGAGGCCACAACTTGTCATTAACAACTGTACTTGCCTCGGTTATTGGAGAGGTAATACTACCAGTGACTGATGGTGCATCCAAATCGTCCTTGTGCAATGTATTAGTTGGCATGCGCTCTGATGTATTGAAATTGGCAGGTGGTATCTCTGTTGCATTGTCGTTTTTTGTAATATCCCAATAAGTTGGATAATGTTCAGTTGAATTTTCATTTCTCTTGTTACGACGACGGTACATGAGAAATGCTGCGAGTCCAACAACGGCCACCTGTTAAAGTAAAAAAAAAAAAAATTATTACATACATACATATTATGATATTTTATGTAATACTTACACTAGCTAATACACCCACAACAATACCTGCGATAGCTCCAGAGCCTAAGCTAGGGCTACTTTGGTTTGTTGATGCATTTTGACTTTCATTACCACTACTGCTACTACCGCTACCAGAGTCTCCACCTGATGGTGACAATACGGCATTTGCTTGATAATTAGCTATCCACTGATAGTTTTCAACATCTAAAGCGTGGAAACTTGAAGTTCCTAACAGGCTTTGATCGATACCAAAAAAAATAAAGAGCGTATTATCTCGAAGAACAGCTGAATAGTAATATTAGATATCATAAAAAAAATATATAGTAGAGCAATCCTTACTAGTATGACAAAAAAGCGGGCCAGCACCACTAGCCTGGTTTGAATTATTTATAGTAATTTGCTGATATGTATTTGCCTGAATGTCATAAAGATAAATATAATCGCTTAAAGGAGCACGATCTAATATGGAGTGATATTGTATTAGAATGAGGAAAAAAGGATAGATTATCAATTATATACTTTACTTCCAAGAGCATCCAATGTTGCTCCACCATAAATCAGAATCTTTGATGAGCTTGATACTATTTAGTATTATAATATTAGAAAAAAAAGGGTATCGAACTCAATATATATACGTAAACAAAATCTTACAAAGATCAGCAGAATGAGACGTTCTGCCTTCAGGTATGACAGAACCACCCACATTTTTAGTCTCCCAAGTCGTTGTTTCGGTATGGAATACCAGAATCGAGCCCATGGATACAAACGGATGATTGTATACTTTTTTTGTTGCATCATAAATGATATTCCTTCCTCCAATATAATAAATGGATGTTCCTGCTTTGTCTAATGTGGCGGTATGTCCGTAAAGAGGGCTTCCTGGTGGTGAACTACTTACTTTGGCATTCCAAAAAGATGGCTATTATATATAAAAAAAAAAAAGGTTATGCCACCTCTACTGGCAAATATTTAAAAATAAAAACTGACTTGCCTGTGCAATTTGAAGGGTTGCAATATCATTCACTGTTGGATCCATTGCTCCAATGGCGCTACATATTATATATATAAACAAAATGATATATATAAAAAAAAGATTGTATATGATGTGTTACCTTATACCACCTAAAAATGCAACCGAATTATTGGGTAAAAAGACACCAGTACTATAATACCTAGTGGAGAGAGTTTTTTTTTTTTTAAGTATTACCATATCACAGTGAAACAAAAAAAAGAAGAATACTCACGACTGAGGTATACCCGAGTCATTTGTAATTGAAGCCCACTGATTTGTATCAACATTCCAAGTCGTTGTCTGATTCTTCATATATGTCTTTGCATCATTGGTACCGACACCACCATTCATCAAATAAGTATTGTCCGCTATTTTGACACCAACAAAACTAAACGAGGGTTCCAAGACGAAATTAGCGGGACTTGGTACTTTGACCCAGTTATTTTGACCATTCGAAACTGTAAAGTCAACGGATACGTCAATATAATATTGGTCGCTATTGGATACAACATTAACAGACGGTGTTGTTGCATATCCACCACCATAACAATAAATACGCGTATTATTCAAGAATAAATCACAACCTAAAAATAAGAAAGCATATTTTTTTAGACAATATAAACAAAAAAAAAAGTACAAGAAAAAAAAAAAAAAAAAAGAGTACCGCTATTGTATCTTGGTGTGATTTGATCTGCTTTGATAAACTGAATAGCTCCCAAGACGAGCAGAGCTGACAAAAGAGCCATTTCTTTTTACTTTTTCTTTTGGTTATGTAAAGAAAATGGAAAGGAAAGGCGAAAAAAAAAAGAATTGTAATTAAAAAGAGAGTGTGTGTATTAGATCAGAATCAGTATTTTTGTGTTACTCTCGAGTGCTACAGAAAGACAGCCTCGTGCAAGGAAAACAAACTTCATAGTCTTGTGATTCATCCATTTAGTATCTTGTATCAACGTTGAATAGCTTGACTAGTTGTGTGCTATTGAAAGAATCAAACAATAACAATAACAATAACAATAATAGTAAATAGAAGATGACCCATTATATTACAATAGAAGAAGTATAAGAGATTCCTATCTATATAACCATTTCACTTTTTAACAATTTAGGTATAGTATAGGTTCACAAAAAGGCATATGTTTTGTTCTTAAAATTCTGGAAAGAGTTAATTTAAAATGCCTACTAAATGTGGCGCAATAACCAACAATGAAGAATGCATATCTTCTCTCTCTCTTGCTTAATTGCCTGGATGATTCCATCTCGTTAATTTACCGTAAAGTATCTCTCTTTAATGTAGAATGAAGCATACTCCACAATAATAATAACAATGATAAATGTAATTAGTACGATGATTGCATCTGTGTAACATTCAGTATAAAGTATATTGAATGCATGTCAATCTATTAGCTTTAGGTGCATCAATTCATCAATAGTAGATCATCTAAATCAAACATATTTAATTCAATGAATCAGCGTTACATGAAAGGCAAATTAGTTTTATCAGTGAACTCTTTTCTCTCTCTCTTTAAGTCTATTATGGTTTTGATAATGCTGGTTATTCGAGTACACACTTGTCTTTATCAGTTTAATGATATTCTGTTTAATGTTTTATATTATAAAAAGAAGGTGTTATTGCAATGAAAAAAAAAAAAAAAAAAAACGAAGCATATAAATCCTTGTGACTTTTTTTTTATTTCTCTAATGTAAAAAAAAAAAATATTATTATTTTATTACTAGTTCTTCTTTTTATACAACAACAAATGACAGATTGGTTAACTGATAGCATAACTGATCCTAATCTACGACAATCAGTCCAAGATGTCATTAAAAGCCATCCCTCAACACAAGGCGTCTTTAAACGACTTGTAAACTATTTTGAAACCAAATCATCAGCTCAGGAAGGCGACGCGAAACGACGCAAACTAGCAGATACGACAGACGCATCATCGAACGCATTACTCAAGGATGAAGTGTTACGCATAAAAGATATCTCATTCCAACTCCCTGCGCGAAAGAAATACGATATTATATTTACATCCTCACATTTATTACTCTTTAATAGCAAAACAAGCCAAGTCGAACACGCATTCAATGACCTCACCTCTGGTTGCTGTGTACCCAGTCCAGATAGACCCGCATTTAGTTTTGTCCTGTACTCCCAGAATACCCAACA
>MU622289.1:173287-188594 GCA_025399235.1 Backusella circina FSU 941
CATCACGATTATTATGTCTGTGATAACTCTCATTTCTCTAGAGTCGGTTCCTTCATTTCATTTTTTTTTTGTACTAGACAAAAACCAATATATTATCCTTTTTATTATTATATCTGGGAAAAAAAAAGAAAAATAGATTTTTTTTATTTTTTTAATATTTTACATGTTCCCCAGCCTCGTGAAACTATCGACAGTTTTTTTTTTTTTTTTTGAAAAACAAAAAAGAGAAAGTAGAGACAAAAAAAAAGTCATTGCGGAATAATACTCACTATTATGTCCCAAACACTATGGATTTAAACGAGTTCTAGAATAACGGCCATGGTAACCTCCGACCCGTGTTCAACATCAACCATACTTTCTTATCTCTTTTTTTTCTCTATGTTCCACCTGAATAAGAAAAAAAAAAAAAAATTGATCCAGTGGGAAAACTATGTGATTTTCACTCTAATGTCTGTGTCGGTAGCGGAGGGTAAATATTCTTACGACAACTAACAAAAGCAGTTAATCACTTTTCACTACCACATTCACAGTTACCGCATCTAGGGCCAACATACTAATTGAGGGGGGGAAAAAAAAAACATCGGTTTCCCTGAGATAGCACCACAACGAAGGGGTGAACGTCCATAACCTGATACCATTCAAAACTCCCACCAACTTATGGCCTTGTCGTGTCTAAAAATTGTGATAAAAGTTCATTACGACAACATAAATACAGGTTACCACTTAAGTCTTCTTATGAAGTCCCGCCTTTAGGTTTGTTCCTTAATAGTAATAGTCTCTAGAAATAACGACCGAGTTACCGTCCGTGTCACTACCGGAAAAAATTGACAGGATAACTCAATAATTTCCAGTTTAACGTCTGTGTCCTAGGGTTCCCACAATAATTACGTTTCCCCCGTAACCTTGGTGGACATTCACTGTCGACATGTATATAATCTTTACCTAAAATCTTTATTGCTTTACTTTAAATGTATTTATCATATTTCCACAATAACTAACACCACAAGCATGACATGCAATCGTTCTAGGTACTTCATCGACTCGTTTTGTAACAAAGTGGGTTTGATACATTCTCTTACTAATTAGAACTGTACTAACTAGTTAACTCAACATTTGATAAATCTATAGTTTCAGGAAGTTAATACTAGAAAGCTAGATTGCTATACCTTTCTAGAAAAGGACTCAATAGGCTTAGGATATGGGAACTCGATTGGAATAGTACTTAGGTTAGGTATTATTGTAATATGATAGAGTCTTATTCAACTCTGAAAACAGATTGCTAGTATGCACTTGTCAATACAATACTATTCTATCTAATGGATACATGTAGGTAGTAATGGTGGTATCATATTCTCAGAAATAATGAGGAATATCATACCAACAAACTTAGTTCTATCAGATGATATTTACACAGTAAGATATAAATATAGGACTAGGATAGTAGTTACGATTTGTAACGACTAATATTTATATTACTAAAGTTTATGCTTATCGGGTGATATTGTTAGACAAGTTTACAGAGCCACTCCATCGATTAGAGTAGGCACTGAACAATACCACACTAAGAAAAAATAAACATAGTAATATGCTAAATGAATTACTACGAGTCAACTTGCATTTAGATAATAACACACACTAGAATATAAAGTGAAATTTCATAGCTAGAAATATTGTTAATTCAATAAGTCTAGCACGTAATACTATTATAATAATTCAATATATACATTGATTATATTATACATAGCTAGTATCACAAACATAACTAGATCACTATTAGTAATAATAATAAGAATAAACTTGAAGTCGAATATTTATCAAGGAGTATCTTGGAATTTATGTTGTCGATGCAATTCGAAGGGACTAGGCAGATTTCTCAAGGTAGACAAGACACTATCATCACTATAACCATAACCCTCGGTTGAAAGAGTCCACCTACTTCTACCATTAGTACACGGTCACTATAAAAACAGCGCGTTCGAGGTCCGACGACTTCAAGCGATGGGATAACATCTTTTCCTTTAAAATTCACACCACATACGACCACTATTCTTGGTAGCAGAAGGACCACTCACGCTACCTCTAGGTTTCTATTTAATTGATGAATGTAAGTAACAAAATAAATAGATAAAAAAGGGGGGGGCAGCTTACACCATGATGAGGTACTTTATACGTTGTATCATCCATTCCTGTTTCTAGTGGTTTTGCTGCTCTGAAATCCTTAATAGACTTGTACTTGTTCAATAGCTCGGTTATCTTTGGCACAAATTTAAGTTCTCTCTTCTTTTTATCTTTACGATAAAAGGTATAGGCCCAGAACTTCTCAAGGCCATACAAATGTCCACGTTCATAATCTGCCAGTGTCAGTTCTTGAAAGTCTTCAAATATAATCTTTCGGAATCTCTTTTCAAGACCATACGAATAGAATCTAAAAAGGCACTCTAAACCATATCTAAAAAAAAATAAAAAAATACGGGAATATGAATATATCAAATAAAAGTGTATATATATATAAATAGATATACCTGTAATTCTGATTGGCATCCTCCACTGCCAATCGCTTAAACTCATTATACATTCTCTTATTAAAATGATCACGTAAAAAATGCGACCAAAAACGAAACAAGGTATTCATCTCCTGCGAATGGCCCACACCCAACTGTTTCCGCTCCCGTAACGCCTTTGCATGGTATTTATAATATTTATGCTGCACAAATCCCTTATCACGCAGCAATTCGTGACTCGGGTGCTGGAAGTTACCAAAGGAATGGGACATGTCCAGCGAGGCGGAGAGGATGCTCTCCTTGCCCAGGCTGGTGGAAAGGACATCGTTCGGGTTGTAGTGGTAGGCCTGGTCACTAAGCACCCAGCCGACATGGCCCTGATCGTTGGAAACCGGGGTCGCCGTGGTGCCGAAAAAGGCAGAGGTCGGGAGGGATTCTGGACGGACCGCATAGAAACGGGGTGCGGATTTTTTGAGGATGGGTGTGGCCTGGATGCTTGTACTGGAGAGTTGGGTGCCGACCTGCTCACCACCACCCTCCTGATGCTGGGCTTGGCTCTTCAATTGCTCAAACTCTTCTTTTCCAACCGAGCCCACTTTGGAGGATCCATGCCCGTTACGACTGTAGAGCCCCGATTCGTACTGATAGAGGCCCTCATTGATCATTTCAGAGATATCTTGGTTGATCTTTGCACGATTGTAACTGGTGTGGGTGCGGTCCTGCTTGCGTTGGGTGACAATCATGATGCGGGCAACGGTGTCGTCGTCCATGTCATGCTCTTCATCGTCCTCGTCGTCATCGTCAGAAAGATAGTACTTTTTGACCGTGTCGGTGCGACTGCCGTCAGGAAAATCATCATCAAATTCAAACAAGTCATCGTCGTCCGGCTTGCTTTCTTTTTCCTTTTTATTATTACTACTGCTGCTGCTGCTATTTTGACCGAGCTGAGGAACAGCAGAGGATGGAAGTAACGAGGTACCAGCGAGTGAGGCAAGTGTGGGCTGACTTGGGGTGGATGCATTTTGCTTGGCAATAATCTCGGCAGCAGTGGGACCGCTTGCAATCGCGGCCGGTGTCACCGTGGCAGGTCCTGGTATGACGGCTGGTATCAACCATGTCTCCCAACCCTCTCTTTTGCGCAACTTTTCGCCTCGCACTTCAAGTAATTGGCTGTGATCAAGCGCTTCTTGGATGAGCTTGAGATCGGTGGTGAGTCCTTTGACTCGATTGAAATTGGCAACAAAATTCAAATCGACAAAGCCATTCGAGTCCATCTTTTTTTATTATTGTTGTATTAGAAAGTAGAAGTAAATGTTATATATCTATATCACTTACTTGTTGACGTAGGAAAAGATCCTTACAAAGATTATCGATACTAAAGTAGTATTCTCTATAGGAAAGAACAAAGATTGAATACAACAAGTTGTAAAGAAAAAAAAGAAAAAGAAAAAAAAAGAAACTTACATTTGTTGCAAGACATATAGTTTTAATGTATCAGCATCAATGGCAATAAAAGCAGGGGGTTTATTTGTAGGACGCACCGAACTCTTTCTACGATGTTGGTGCTGCTTGTGTTCTTTTTTACTGCTGTTACTCTTTTCATTCTTATCCTCTTTATTTACTGCATCCTCTTTATTCGAGCTAGGATGTGAGGCTCTACGAGTATTATTGCGCTTATTATTATTATTACGAGCATGCGTAATGTTGGGTGTGAATGGCTTCCATTGGCCTTTGTTCTTCACCTTGGGGGCATTGAATTTTTCCTTTTCGGTTGATTCTTCTACTGCTGTTGCTGCTGTTGTTTCCTTTGGTTCAGGCCAATCTATTGTTTGTTGTTGGTCAAAATTGATATATATGTATATATATATTATAATACTCTATTGTTCTACTTTACCAGCAACATCTTTATTCACTTTTATATTCTCATTCTTGTTGTTTTTATCTTGAGAAAGTGCCCAAGGGTTTTCTTTTGGTGCTTTATTACTGTTTTCCTTGTCTTTTTTTTTCTTGTTGAGTTATTATTGATTTTTACTTTTTAAAATGAAATTTTACCATTGTTATTTGACACCTTGTCTTGACCTTTTGGTGCTTCCACCTCTTCTATCTTTGACTTATCGCTTGTTTCCATGTCGTTGTTATTTTTTTTTTGTATTATTATTTTTATTAAAAAAAAGAAAGAAAGAAAAAGAGGTTGAATATAGAAAGAAAGAAGAGAGAGTAGGAAAATAAAAAGTCTCAGTCGTTTCAAATAAAATCACAATAAAATGATTGGTTTGATTTCTCTTTTTTTTTTTTAATAATCCCGCCAATATTGATTGCATGAAATAAAACCCTTATCAATGTTATTTACATAAAATCTAGTCTGTTTTTATTGATTTCTCTTCTTCAAGAAGCCACCAAGCGGTGTAGAGTCAAAGTTGGTGCTTCTTAAGAATGCATTTGCTTCATCTAATTTGTTTGCTGCGTATTCAATGGGTGCTCGCTTTTGTTCAATGTAATTTTTATGATTATCCAACTAAAACAAAAGTAAATAAATAAATGTGACATTTTCTTGTTATTATTATTTTACCTTTTCGATTAATGTACGTAATGTTTTAACAAATCTTGTTCCCTTCATCTTTTGGGTATGCTCTTTAAGCTATTATTATGATTACACAAATGAGTCCTCTCTCTCTCTCTCTCTTTAATATGCACATCTACAATTACCTTATCAATAGCAGGAATGGCCAACTCTGGGAATGCAATCGACATACCAAAACAAGCATAAAAATTAACCATATTATCATACATGATATTGTATACAGCATCCTGGTAGATCCTTGACTGAACATAGGCCTTTGGCACCTTTAGATGCAACTCCCATTCAAACTCAGGTAACTCACCCTGCACCACACCGCTGCTACCCTTGAATATATCGCTTCCCAAGATCTCAAACAAGAAAGGCGCCAAAGGAATATAATAACCTGTTGTGTCAATCAGACCAATCAGAGTGCCCAGTAGATGCATGCGCAGCGGTAAGAACTGGGCGGTAGGGTTGAGTCGGATAGTGTGTAGACAGAGTTCCACGAGTGGATGCACAATGGTCTGCATTGGCGAAGATTCCAAACCAAGAGCGGGATCACACGTCACACCAACCACACTAGCCCAAAAGTCAAGACAGCCAATGTACTGCCATGTGTAGATCTGTTTGAAACTCTCGACCGTATTGGCCTTCTTGGCCTTCTTTAGATGGTCGGCAAGCTGTCTAATATAGGCATCGGCGTGCTCAAAGCTTGCCTTGTGGTCGGCATTGTATACTTGAGCAGCCTCCTGCAACATTTGCTGAATCATGGGTAATGTACCCGCGTTGACTTTGGTGGCGCGGTTGGCAAAGATAAGATAGACACCCTTCAAGACGTTGGGCATATAGTTCTTTTTGTTTGCATCGATGGCCTCGGTTCCGAGTTGTTGGATGGCTTTGATACAGGAGGATCGGGTTTCTTCTGAGAGACCAGTATCTGACCAACGGTCAAGCAAAACCTATATATAAAATTTAATAGGGGAGAACACATAGATATATACAATACAGACTTACACGAAGATATTCTCTTGAGATCTTTGGGAAGCAACCGAAATACAAGGCACAAGGCTCCAATTGTTCCAATACATATTGAATGATATCATCTTGTGTCAACTCACGAAGGAAGCGTACACAGTTGTTGAGGAACAATCGAATCACCTTTTCCAATTTGGGCCAATTTTTGGTCTTTCCGGGATATCTTTCCTTTTTCAAGAAATAAATGTGTTGACTGAGAATAGGATAAGCAGCCTTTAATGTGTATCTAATCAACTTTGTATAAACTAAAATAGAAAAATATGAATGACCCAATTCTCTCTCTCTCTCTCTCTTTATATATACCTTTACTACTATCAACACGATATGTAAAGTCAGTCTTGGTTTCCTCATCATCGGAACGTACAACATATCTAAATGCCATCAACATCTTTTTCCATGCAATGGGTGATTTTTGGGTATTAGCAGCAGTAATCCATTCATTCAACATGGCCATGGTAACAGGTTCCCCGATCATTTCACCATCATCTTGTTCCATATCTTCTTCCTCACTATACTCATCCTCGTCATCCTCACTTTCCTCCTCTTCCATTTCTTCATCTGATCTATCAGCACCATTGGTAGCATCTGCTACTGCTAAACTTTCAAATTCATCCAAGGCATTTAACTCCTCTTCTTCATCATCACTTAAATCCAATGGTTCTTCACTTTCAATGACAAAATTGACAAAATAATCTTCGATACTAACTTCGGGAACTCTATTTTTTTTTTTTGTTATAAGATGATCGATTCCATTTTTAGAGAATATCTTTTTAATTTTGCTATTTTACTTTTCTTCTTCTGTTTCTTCCTCTTTTGTTCCCTCTTCTTCAGTAGCTTTTTATTCGAAAAGTTTAGCAAAAAGAGAATAAAAGTGTTTTTTTTTTTTTTTTTTTTTTTTTTTTTTTTTTTACCTTTTGGTTGATCCTTTCCACCACGACGCAATTGACGTTTAATGATCTGTCGTTTAAGCTTATTGACTTCTTTTCTACGCTTAACAACACCTTTTAATTTGTTTTTTTGAAACTTGATGGTGGATTTCTTTTCTTTTGCCATTTTTTTTATTAAGAATGTCAAAAACTATAAAGCTTTAATAAAAGAAAAAAAAAAGTTATGTAAAAGGTCAACCGTTTAACAGTCATGTTCATGTGACTGGCAATGTACAAAAATGGAAGAGGCTTTGCCTTTTCGATTTTCTGTCTTTTTCAAGAAAATGAGAAAAGTTTTTCATATTGTTGAGAAAATGAGCATATTTAATGAGAAAAGGACAATATTTAAGGAGGAAAGGTTGGCGAGAAGATAATTGGGTCAAAAGGGAGGCTAAGGTGACAGGGCGAAACAGAGATCACTGTCATGATCCAACTCGATGGATAGTAACACAAGGGTGTGTACTTCAGTGTCTAAATAGATCTCATTTAACATGCAATAAGAGCATCTTATGCTTTATTTAAGATGGTGCAAGCCATTTTCATTTTAATAAAATGAGCAGGTTATCATATAAGTTATAGCGTCTAAATTTATTAGAATAACATTAAATACTTTAGATTTTTAAATAGTTCAATGGATCTATTCCACCACGTTGGTGTCATTGTCTATTGCTTTAGTCACTTAGGTCAATTAAACAATCAACCCCTTCCCTCTGGCCAGTTATCGCTGGGTTAACGAGTAGGATAATGATTCTATAAGTAGTAATACCCTCATTGAAGAAATGAACCATTACTAACTTTGTTGTTATTGTGTAAAAAATTACAATGGCACCTACTGAATCTATCTCTGTCATATTGGTGTATTATCACATATTTTATATCATATTGTTTTTCAATGTGATGTAATATACAGCTATGAGCTATACTGCATGGATACGTATCTCATTTACTAAAAATCTACTTTTTGTTATGTGATACATTATCTGTTCTTAGTAAGTCTCCTTACTTTTCTCCCCCTTTTCTCAATTTCATGAAATGACTTAAAGGAAGAATGAATGAACAAACCTTTATATTAATACTCCAACATGTATTTGTATATATCTTATTCATTCATGTACTCTGCTGATGGCTCTTAAAAAACTGTACAAGAGTGAGCCAGGTTGTTAGGGTGATTAATATTAAAATAGGATAGAAATCACTCAATAGAATATCGTTATACGATATAGGCTATTTTCTATTTATACTTCTTTACATACTAAACGAATAGATTCATTTCTTGTAGGCTATATGTTCCTATCCAGTAAAAAACCAGTCTATATCTATTTATACATATTATAGAACTGGTTAACTTTGTACAATACTTTCTTTAATACATGCTCTTAAATATTCTTAATAAAAATAGCAGATATTCCAATGTTCCAATATTACTATATCTCCTCATGGTATGATATGCTTAAAATATGAGAATGATGTAAAGAGTATCTGGTCTCAAAAGTTGTCTAAAAATAAGAAGCATCATCCTGATTGGTCCAGCGACAGTTTACGTCACTGTATATCTGAAGAAAGAAATTTTTTTTTATATATATACATTCACTCTCACACAGGCTATTTGTTTTATTTTCTTCTTATAATACGCGTTAATAACTAAAATAAAAACGATCATGAGTGATTTAGAAGCAAAAGCCGTTCAAGACTCAACACAACACAATGCCGCTACACCAACCTCTGAAAATAATGTTACTGGTGAGGATTCAGGTGAAGTTGACAAGGTAAATATATATATATATATATATATATTTATAAATACATTTTGCCTGGATAACAGATGGTGATGAACTCTATTTGTTTATAGGAATTAGAAGCCATGAAGGCTAGAGTAAAGGAGATGGAAGATGAAGCAGCCAAGTTACGAGACATGCAAGCTGAAGTAGAGAAGTCCATGCATCCTGAAGAAGGTATAAAACGCTTTGATCCTTACCACATTTGTTTACGTTTATATCAAAATCAATATTTAATCTAATATAAATACGATCGCATCGTTGTAATCTTCAATATATAATAGATAAAGAAACTGTTGATGCCCGCTCTGTTTATGTCGGCAATGTAAGTTGATATTACAACAATAATCCTTCTCATTTACTAATAAAAAATGATATTTTTAAAAATAGGTTGATTATGGAGCCTCACCTGAAGAATTACAAGCTCATTTCCAATCCTGCGGTACAATTAATAGAGTAACTATCTTGTGTGATAAGTTCACTGGTCATCCTAAAGGGTAAGATAGAGACAGAACTTATAAAAAGAAATAATTCACTAAAATTTATTATTTTTTTCTAGTTACGCATATGTCGAGTTTGCTGAAGCAGCCTTTGTAAATGCTGCAGTTGCTTTAAATGAGAGTTTATTCCGTGGACGTTTATTAAAAGTCACACCCAAACGCACAAATGTCCCTGGCTTCTCTGCGCGTGGACGTGGAAGAGGACGTGGAGGATTTCGTGGTGGAATGGGCGGAGGCATGCCCTACTATGGACACTCGCCCATGTATGGCTACCGTGGAAGAGGGTAAATATCTTGCATCATGACAATACACAATGACTGACTCCTTTCATTTTAAATTTTATAGACGTGGTAGAGGAGGCGCCTTTTATACTCCCTATTAACGCCAATATATTAACAAAATCATGAGCCATTTTTCCAGAAAAGAAAAAGAAACAAAAAAATAAAAGAATCACAAAAAAAAACATAAAAAAAAATAGTAAAAGAAAAAAGGGGTGGAAAAAGAGATGGAAAAAGAGGAATATACATAACTATGAATATAAATATAAAAATGAAGAGAGAGAGAGTGAGAAAAGGATATATATAAAAAAGGAATTAAAAAATATATAGGAAAAACAACATGGGAATACAAACAAACACTAGGAATTTTGCTTCTTGAAGTCCATGACGGTCGTTTGATTTATATTTGTTGGTCCTCACATTTTCATGTTGTATAAGTTTATATTGCAATTGCTGTCTTTTCTCTCTTGTTTTTGTTTTCATTTAGATATTTATCAATTGTAAGGTAATGTATGTAATAAACTTTTTTTTTTTTTTTTCTACTCTTAATGTCATTTATTTGATTTATCTTTATAATTAAAAATTAATATAAAAAGAGAACAATTGAGATAAATACAATATTCTTCATTACAACAGCAACCTATTCTTTCCTCTCTTCTTCTTTTGTATGAATTGTGTTGTAATGTCACATGTCATTTATAATCTCTTTGAAATATCCTCACTGTTACTAACCAACATTGTATATATGATGTTAAACTCAGTCAAACTGTAGTGTATCATATTTTGAAAGTACGTCATTTTATATTGTCGATAAAATAGCTTTTACTGATCTATTCATGAAGTAAATAAAACCGTCTTTTCCAATCACATCGAAATGCATATCTTTTACGTATAGCCATATCATCCATGTTGCACACTTTGTTACAAAACGATCTCACTATTTTTTTTTTGAAAATGAATGAGAAACATTTTAAAATATATCTCAAGATATATCACTTTTGACTCATGTTTGTATCAGTTTACTACTATAGATCTCGCACAAACCGATATATTTGGAATGTCCCACTTTTGAATTAACAAAAACAAAACGTCAGTCTTATTCCAAACTCAGTCACATAGCCTCAAAAAAGACTAAACCGGGGGTGATAACTGTCTAAAAAAATGCGCAATGAGGTGCGTTTTTATTATTTTTAATAAATATTTATAGAAAAAAGAAATAGCTCTCCTTAAACACTGAGATCATCTAACGCACTGTATTGATAACAATGCTATAAATAATAAAGGGTAATGGCTCATCGTCTTTAACAAGAGTCCTATAAAATAGAGTAAAAAAAAAAAAAAAAAAAGGTGAATGGAATTTTCTTGTGTATTAAAGTAGATTACTATTTTACCTTCAAGTAAGCAACAACATCGGCACGATCCTTGGGCTTCTTGAAACCAGCGAAAGCCATCTTGGTACCGGGAATGTACTTCTTGGGGTTCTCGAGATACTATAGGATTGATGTTAGCATATTTTGCCTATCTTTTATTTTATTTTTTTGAAACTCATCTCTCTCCTTCCTCAAACCATTTGCATTATTATTACTTACATCAAAGAGAGTTTGGTCTTCCCAAACAACTTCCTTCTGGACGTTGGCAGCAGTGTAAGAATAACCAGGAGCCTGACCAGACTTACGACCGAACAAACCGTGAAGGTTAGGACCAACTTTGTGAGGTCCACCCTATATAAAAAAGAAAAATCATGAATACGTTGAACTTGAATTGGATTCTCTTTTACTTACATCTTCGACGGTGTGGCATTGAGCACAACGGGTCTTGAAGAGCTTGGCACCAGCAGTGGCGTTACCTGAACCGGGAGTAGACATGTTAATAGATCGAGCGGGGGGTTTATAAAAGAGAAGAAAGTAGTGGAAAAAAGAAGGAAAGAAGAAAAAATGCTGAAATTAATTATTATAAATTTCAAAGACCAGCCCCCCCCCTTCTCACTTTGATGCGGAGATCAGTTTCAGGAACCGGCAAATTCCGACCCCCGGTCATCTCGCTGATCTACTGTTTTCTTCGTTTATTTGTTCTCTTCCTTCTTATTATTATGGTTTTCATTAAAAGAAAAAAGATGCGACCATTGATTTTAATTTTGTATTGTCGCTATAATATTAGTGGAGCACGTAGTATTGCTCCTGAGGCAATTGAATATCGTCAATGTTAATCGACAAAGCCACGTGGCACAATCGCCCTCCTGTGTTGTATCAAATTGATTTGGTTTTACATAAACAGTAAACTGAGCGTTTGGTCCTCATGATCAACGACTCGAGTTTATGGTTTCCGAATGACGTTAATGACATAAAGTGTTCGTAGTCTCTCTCTTTGACCAACTTGATGATGTTCTCTTCATGTCCCCCCATTTTTTTATCTTCTGGATTTGAAAAAAAAAACTCAATGCGCACAATACAGAATTTAACCTAAAATGAGACAATTGCAAAGACAATATGGGATGAATGAAAACTTTCATTGGACGGTATTCTGTTAGAACGCTTTGAAGTGCCATGTTTTATTTGTTGAATAAAAAGAAAAAGAAAAGCTTTTTTATTTTAAATATGCATGCTTAATATCACATTTTTCGTTAAAGATTACTTTAAGCACCTTTTCATTGAAACAATATGTTACTTGTTCGATGATTACAGTATTGTGACAAAGACTCTTCCTCACATTCATCACTTTATATAGTTTTGAGCGTGCCCTGCTTACATAAACCCTAAGCATAGTTATTTTCCTCACAACACTACCATTCTCGATGTCGGCTTCAGAAACCTTATCGTGGAGAAATAGGGCCGTGCGAGGAGACTAAACCAAAGTCCTCCTCTCCTCCCAACCCATCAAGAAACCAGCGGCTAATTTTCGTTACACGAATTAAAACCTATGTTGCGGAAGCGATATCTCGCAAATCTACGACTGTCGTTTAGCAGAAGCTCACCCAAGGTTCGAATGTATTTGCTTTTCCAAGCAGTCTGCTTGTGCATCAGATAGAAGTCTATTAATTAATTGAAGACCAAATGGGGGAAGTTGATGGCTTTCAGCATATAAGTAGATCCTCACCTCGGGCTTCGAACCAAGTATCATTGAAGTACGTTTCACCAACAACGAAGATTGGATCTCAGCTACTACTTCTGGCATCCAGCATCAAGATCAGACGTATTTTGGTGTCCCTTCGGATTCATTCACCACCCCGGAAGGGCTTGTCCACTACACTTTCAATCTGATGACAATCCCTAAGAAACCGAGCTTCTTCAGGGACTTGAGGCATCACCCAGTCATTATGACGCGGTAGACCCGATTAATTGTTACAAGTGTCAGGGTTATTTTGATGGAAAGATTTCATGAGTGATTGACACTCTTTCGACTTTATCCAATCACAACAATAACTTAGTGCCAGCTCATGTTCTTCTCACTCTAGGCAACGACATTGTAGCTCTATGGCAATACCACTGGTTGTGTTTTTACGAGGATAAACCTTGGTGGCATTCAGAAGCCCTCAACTTATATTTACATAAACCACGTCGCTTTCGTGACTGATTCCAAGTTTCTTCTTTTCTTTAGTTATGTCATTGTATCTTTTTTTTTCTCATATTGTTATGAATACTCAATTTATTTGGCAAAGTCACACTATAATACAAAGAAAAAAAAGGAATTGTGATATCAATTTGTCATTATTCGATAATAAAAGGTATATAAAAAAAAAAAACTAGCGATACAAGTTCAAAAATCTTGCTTTAACGTTGCTTTCTATTTCTTGGTTTGCTTTACACAAATGACTATCAACGAGATTTGCCACCTTGCTTAGATTAGCCTGAAGAATAAAACCTGGCATTTTCATTGGCTTATCTTCAATAAGTGTATTCGTTTGATACACAACTTGATTGATTATTTTCCATGATTCATTATCTTTATTGTGTTGAGCAGATTCATATGCAGTTTGAAACAAAGATACATTTTCTTTCGATAGATCTCTATTTAAGTTGAGGTTAATAGCAACTGTTTGTGGCAATAGAGAACCAATTTTTGGGACAGATTTGTAGTTTGAATCATAACCATCTTGGTCTGCAGTGTCCCATAAAGTAAATACAGTAACAGGCATAAATATAGTATCATTAAAGTGGTCCAAAGTTGCTCTAAGATAAGTATATGTTGATTTATGCTTGAAGGAACTTGTTCATTGTCTTAAATATGAGATACTTGGAGATAGGTAGTCGGGTTTAGATTGAATACAAGAGTTGAACGCTTCCTTGAAGCCTGATACTTCTTCTGATTGCAAAAAAACCTTTGCACTATCCACAGTAAATTCGGTGGGAGTGATGTTAACTTGAGGACCAACAAAAACTTCTTGTAATTTGAATTCTGCTATTGTTGCAGAAAAGGTAATGAGGACGCTCATTGTATGTGAGCCAATAATTAGTTTTTTTTTGATAAGTCCTTTCCATCAGAGCTGTTAATAACTGAGCAGGATAAGCCCTTATAGAAAGATTTCGAAGAGGGTGCAGAATAAACGCCATTTTCTAGATGGATATCGATGGTGGCATGTCTTGAATAAACCTCGGAGGTGATAACCATTAATGTCAACTTATTGTAGATTAAGGCACCGGTAAAGAGCATCCATGATTTTCCACATCATTGTTAATCTTCGTTGCGTTGTCCTCTATACTTGTACAAAAATCTTTACTATTTTTAAGACAATAAAAAATTAAGTTCAGATTTTTTTTTTATTTGCGACAGTCTTTTTCTTATAATTGCGATATATCAAAGAGGACTTCCTCTGGACTCTTACACCTCGTTATGCGCAAGCGTGGCAGATAGTTACTTTTGTTGATTGCTTAGGTTGAATACGACATTCTGAAAGCTATTAAGATCGTTGTATTAGAAAAGTGTTGAATCTCAGATAAAAAGAAAAAAAAAGTATTGTCTTTTTCAACTTTACATGTGCCTCTAGAAAAAAAACCTAGTAATAATTTTAAAAGATTTCACAAAAAAAAATATCTGTGTTTAATTTGAAAGTCTGTAATGATCTTTGTAACCGTTTCAAAAAAAAAACCACAATTTTCTCATTTATGTTAAAATCCTATAACAAGAAAAAAAGCTTCTCGTTTTGTACTGCACAATAAATTAGATAAGCAATTGTAATATAAATAAAAAGACTCTCCTTCAGAATAAACAAATAAATGAACTAAAATCATTTTGTTTTACAAAGAGAAATGAGAGAAGAAAATACACTCAAGAAGTAAAAAAATTAAATCACAATTGTATTGCGATGAGGACAATTAATTGGAATAAGCATTCCAAAACGCTTGTAACTATTATTTATGCTATTCTATAAGGATAAATAATTTGCTTCAAAACTCACAAAGTACTTATACATTACAACATTATAAAGAGAGGATCATTGTAACACTTGATATTTATAGAGCATGGAATTACAAAAAAAGGCTTTTTATTGAATTACATCAGGAATAATATAAAATAAACAATTTCATGATAAGCTTGATTAGATAGAAAATAGACCTAAGGATAGGAGAGAGATAAAAACTCTTCTTGTTTTCAAAGGTGGACTTTTAGGATAAAATACCAAATGCAGGATAGAAATTTTACATTTGATTTTAAAGAAAAACCGATACAAAGATTAAAATAGAACCTAGACTACTATTAGAATGACACTGTGTTTTTTTGTTAGTAATAGTACAACG
>MU622289.1:191558-202145 GCA_025399235.1 Backusella circina FSU 941
ATATAAATACGCTTTGCTCGGGACCAAACTATACAAAGAAACCTCTCGATCCAACTAATTTTAGACTATATCTTCTTTAATTCTCCTTCTCAATTGCAATAGAGGTCAATGCTAATAAAATAGAGAATTTCGCATTCTATCTTTTGAATTCCTTTTTTATTGGAAAGTATCCAAAAAAGGAAATGGACCCGAATCTCAGATGATTAATATCCAAAAACATATGTATTGTTCTAATCACAAAAAGGAAGGCGCTTCGCCCTAATGTACTTCTACTTTGCAGAAAATAAGTTCGATTTGTTTTATTCGAAGAGAGATCGTACTTCGTATATTTAATTTGATTTTTTTAATCCATTGCATGAGCTGTTACTTCTATTGAACAAGATGGTTGCATTTTATATTTCATTAGACTGTTTTTTTCTTTTAATATTTTCGGTTGTTACTATGAGCATAATACTTTTTTGTAATATTTTCCCAGAAAAACATCTGAAGTGCTTCACGATAGGTGCATTATTTAAAGTTTTTGGATAACCAAATAACGTAAAAGCTTCCGTATAAGCTGACCCTTATCTTTTTAAATACTCTAAGCGAAGAAATGTATATTTTTAAATGTAAAGATAATTTATCTTCTTTGCCTCGGAGAAGGTTATTTTCAAAAACATGCGAATATATGTACCATTAGCCTTAGTTTCTTTGAATGCAATACTTTAATGAAATAGATAAGATAGCTCTAAACAAAAGTTCATTATATTCCTTTATGCTAAATGTTGACATATTTGCTCTTATAATTTCTATAAATATGATATATAACTGTAAACAACATTGAGATCTTCCGTCCTAAGAATGTGATTTCACATCATTTTTACTAAAAATATACCCACTGGTGGTCACCCTTTCTTTCTATTTTATTCTTTTTAAAATGAAGCAATAAATATTACGATCCAAGCTGACGCAGATGAATACTTAATTAAAAAGTCTGTTTTTCCACCATAACAATGGTGATTGTTTTTTTTTCCCATGAGCTTATAATCAATGCTTTATGCGTCAATTTAGCCAAGATGAGAATATACTATCAAACTACAATCTGGATGGATAGCTCATTACATGTCATTTTTACTTCTTTTGTTTGAAAAAAGATTGTTCAAACCAATGAATGCTTAACAAATTATCGCACAATAGTTAATTTTTATAAAAGTACAAAGCATATGATAATTATTTTTTAAAAAGTAGAGTATATCTAAAATTTCAAATATACTGTTCCCACCCCACCTTCTTTTGTTAATCTGTGAGTAAAGTAATTTTATTTATTTATTTGTTTTTTGACGGATTACACTAGTTCAACTGCATAAAGTAGGACACTAATACGCAAATCAACCAGTCAGAATAGAGTACCTCATAAAATTCCTAAAATTAGTAATTTTACCTTTTAAAATATATCTTAAATTTTAACAAATGCGGAAACCAAACGGAAGTTCCGATCATTTAAGACTGAATGATAAGCTGGTGGGATATTAATTCATTTCATACACGAAGCTCTTATAGTCCTGAGAAAATATTCTTTTTTAGAAAACTAAATTAAGTAAAACAACCATTCACATTTGACATACACATGTATAAGGAGATAAGGTTTTAAGCATTACAGTGAATATGAAAACCATATAAATATCCCTGTTTTGATGAACATTTCTTTTTTTTCATCAATACAATCATCAATACAATCATCAATCCATTAAATCATCTTTTTATCTTTATATATATTCAAAACACATTTTACAAATACATAACAAAATGCAGAGAGCTACTACTTTGATCACCAAGACCTCCACCCTTAACAACACTTTCAGAACAAACATCCTCCCTTCAGCATTCGTAAGTCTTCTTATTTACTATTCATTTTATAACTTTATCATTCTAACATTTTTATTTTTCACCATAATAGATCAGAAGCGCTCACACAATCTCTGATATGCAGTTCATGAACGCAAGAGCATTAAAAAAGGTTGTTCCAAGTGAAGATGAAATCCGCAGAGTCGTTGTAGGATTATCCTTCTCTCCCACACAAAAGGGTTTGTCCCCTGCTTCATCATACCAAGAAGTCGTCAACTTCTTTGTCAAGTCTGGAAGA
This sequence comes from Backusella circina FSU 941, assembly GCA_025399235.1. Lineage (NCBI taxonomy): Eukaryota > Fungi > Mucoromycota > Mucoromycetes > Mucorales > Backusellaceae > Backusella > Backusella circina. The sequence continues at coordinate 193,681 of MU622289.1, forward strand.
AACGAAGCTGATGTAGTTGAAAAAGTCAATAGCATCTTGATGTCAAAAACAAAGTTGATCAAGACCAAGACAGGCAACACTGTTGTTGATTGGATTTATTAAAGAACAAACCTCATTTATTTATTTTAACTCATCACCTTATTGAAACATATTTTGTAAAAACCACGAAAAAAAATATCATAATAATAATAATAAAAAATAGCAAAAATGATAAAACATATATATATATCTGGTATTTTCTTTTTTAGTTTGTTTCTATTAAATGCCCCGTTATCTCTTTCTTTTCCATTTAAAAATAAGAATTATTTCCATCGAGGGAGTACAAAATATAAAGTTTTAAGATACGTTTCCTATGAAGTTTTCTTCTAGAAAATAAAAACGAAACTTTCTCGAGGAAAATCAAAGAAAATCTTAAATATGTACATATTATTCTGTGGTCATTCGAAACCACTTTGGAAGTTGTTAACTGGGGAGAGGATTCAATGGACTCTAGAACATATCTTTCCCAATTTAGATATTGAGAGTCTTTTGGAAATTATGCAGATACACTACGGGATTTTTTCCTAAAATTGGGGTTGTAAAATGTATATTCTAGTGGGACTGTGTGGTTTATCACTCGTTATGTACCTGTTTTCATTACAAATAATAACCTAATATTGAAGGCCTTTTTTTATTATATGATTGAATATTTACTTTGATACGCCGTTGTCTAAGCATTGATCCGTTAATTGATAGTAGAATCAAATGAGTATGGCTCATTATATAATGGGTTTCTATTTTCGATAAAAGAGGGAATTGTCAATAATAATAGAGCCAACTATAATATTAAGGAGAATGACGATTTGATTGTTGCATGCAGTATGATTTTATTGAAAATAAATAGGGTTGGAAAACCTGGTTTTTCATCTACTTACTCTCTTTTTTTACTTTCTTTCACTCAAACATGAACAACGACGAGCATGCTCTTTTAATCTTCTTCAAAGTGGTACCACGTATCTCAAAATATGGTAATTATACTTATTACCATTTTATCAATAGTAAAACTTTACTATGTATGGTCACTATTTTTTACTTATGATAACAATGAAAATAATTTTGTTATTCTTGTAAAAGTAAACATAAACAAGGTTCTATACCATAGACATGCTTAATGAATCTATATATTCTTTTAGTACTATTTGCAATGGTTTATGTTCTCTGGTATCGTTTTAGTATCACTATTTAAAAAAGGTAATTGGGGGGGGGTTTATCAATGATGAATTAGAATCTGTAGATGCTTATACATTCATTTAAATGTACATCGTAGTGAATTTAAATATATCCCTCTTTTTAAGCAATATACACGCTAGATTGCTACTTCCACGCCACTTGGCTCCAACTCAAAAAGTACAGGCAGAACCAATAGTTTCAACAAGTCATGGTACTAGTCAAAATTATTGATTAGAATGAATCAAATAAAGTCATGATTACCAGCGGTGAATCCTCAAAGACATTTTAGCCGCTCCCTCAACACGGGTATCTATTTCAAAAAATTAAAACGTGCTTTCTCTTTAAACATCATCTTCAAAAATGGAATACTTTGATCAAACACCTCCAGATAATTGGAAACTACCTGTCTTCCGACTTGAATTCAGGAGTTTTTTTTGAAAACGTATGTAACAGCGTCAATTCTTCAAAGACAATGAAAAAGAAGGCTACAAAACTTTTGGACTCATTTTCTAAAAAGAATGAAAATAAGAACCACAATCGGAATCCAGAAAGAATGTTGCAACTATAAATCAAATATTCAAAGCTAAGGATAACGTGAAAATGATAAATAATATACATAACTGCAACTCTGAAGTGTTATATCCAACCGGAAAGTTAATACTATTTGCCATTAAAAAAAAAACGAAATTTGATATATTTGGACTATATTCTGTCATAAAAAATATAAGTATACGTTTATTGGACAAGTTGTTAATAATAACAGAGTAAAGAACTAATTGGCTGCTCCAAGAGCTTGCTCAAAATCCCATTTTATATCATCAATGAATCTAGATTGTAACATTAACAAATATTATTACAGGTTTTTATACATATATAAGCTTACTCTATTCCAACAGACACACGGATGAGATCTTTCTTTGCACCAGTTAATTCTAGTTCTTTTTCAGTCAATTGATGATGAGTTGTTACGGAAGGAACAATAATAAGTGTTTTAGAGTCTCCAACGTTAGCTAAATGTGAAGTGAGCTTCAATGAGTTGATAAAGTTCTAGATCACATCATACTATTCAGCAATAGAAACACAAATTATGTTCTTTTTTTTTTGTCTTATACCTCCACATTGCCCTTAATACCAAAGCTCAAAACACATCCGAATCCACGCAAATACTTTTTCGCCATTTCATGAGAAGGATGGTTTTTAAGACCAGGATAGGATACCCAGCTAACATCCTCCCTACTTTCAAGCCACTCAGCCAGCATTAAAGTGTTATCGAGCTGACGTTGAACTCTAAGAGACAGAGTTTCCAAACCTAAAACAATTATATGTTAGAAATTCCATACGTATCTACTAAACAGGTTTGTAGTACCTTGCAACAATAAAAAACTAGCAAAAGGATTTTGACATGCACCTATATCTCTCAATGATTCCAATCTAAGCTTTGTAGTAAATGTCATTTTACCAAAGGTTTTCCAGAACTCTAAGCCTTGATATCCAGGATTTGGACCAGTGAATTCCGGGAAATTACCGTTTCCCCAATCAAAATTTCCAGAATCAACAACTAGCATTACAATAGAGTCAGAAGCGAAATCATAAGATGTCATTATTTTTTTTTTATGCTTACCGACGCCACCAATGGTTGTACCATGTCTAAGACAATAATGTTTCATTAATGACTCTCATGCTATATATATATACATATATAGATATATATATATTATTTCTCACATACCCTCCGATCCATTTTGTTGTCGAGTGAACCACAATATCTGCACCGTGTTCTATTGGCTTAACTATGTAACCACCTGCACCAAAGGTACTGGAAAATAGTATATACATCAGAGAAAATAGTAATAATGGTATAAATCAAACTCACTTATCGACAATAAGAGGAATACCAGCCTCATGAGCGATATCAGCTAGTGCCTTGAGGTCAGGTACTCTAAATTGAGGGTTTCCAATACTTTCTATAAACAAAAGTTTTGTATTCTCCTTTATTGCTTTACGGAAATCCTCAGGGTCATCACTATCCACAAATGTGGTGTTGATACCAAGTCTTGGAAAGGTTAATTTAAGCTGGTTAAAGGTTCCGCCGTAGAGACTTGAACAGGATACAATGTGATCGCCCGCTTTACATATGGTTGTAAATGTAAGGTATTGAGCGGCTTGTCCTAGTTGTATTTTATTTTGCTTGTTAATAAAACAATACATTTATGTTTTTTTTATATATGATTCATTTTACCTGATGCAACTGCAGTTGCCGAGCAACCACCTTCAAGAGCAGCAACACGATCTTCAAAAACTTGATTAGTAGGATTTGATATTCTATATAAAAAGCACATTACAGAATGCAATTTTATTTCCCCTCTTTCTCTCTATCACGTACCTAGAATACAAATGTCCATGAGCACGAAGCTTACATAAATCAATACTATGTTGATAGTTATTGAAAACAAATGATGTGCTTGCATAGATAGGGACGGCTCTCGCATTAGTCGTAGGGTCTGGTTGTTGACCACCATGTACTTGTAACGTATCAAAGTGGTATTTATGATCTTGAGACATTATTTTATTTTATTTTAGAAAAAGAGAAAGACAAAAGGTGATTATTTGGAAAAAAGCGAGTGTTTTATATACTGTTTTATATACTTCGTAATTTCTTAATTGAGAACTGATAAAATTAAAAAATAGAGGTCGGTGACTATTAAGATTCAAGAAGATCATCGCATTATCGTCAATGTGATTCATGCGCTTCCAAGTTTGTTTGTTTGTTACATAAAACACAAGACGCTGAGTCGAAGCTGAGAATATTCTTATATCTACAACAAGTTTACATGAAATAGGTATTACGATTTATACGGAATATACTATAAAGCATAGATAAGTGATCATATTATCAATAGAATTGCATTAATTTTGAGCTTATTTTTTGTTTGTATTTTCTCACAGCCTTTTTTTACTTGTTTCATATTTAGTTTTCAGGAGCTGAAAACATTTTTTATACCAAGTTTCCTATTCTAAAATTGGAAAAAAGACATTTTTTTTCTCAGAGGATGAAAAGAACAATAAAAGTCGCGTCATAAATGATTCGTTCGAATCTTTAATAGTCTCTAAAGACTTGTAGGCGGGCAACCAAACGAATGAATATACCAGAAGCAATGAAACACGAGAAACAAAGAAAAAGTGTATAAATATTTAAAAAAAAAAAAGCGTTTTTCTTTCATTAAGCAAAGACATAGCCTTTAAACAATCAATGTTTCTTCCAATACCAAGCAACCTCTTATTAATACCTTTTATCTAATAGACGAATACAAATAACACTGGTAAAACCCTTATCAATCAATTCAATCGAGTTGTCATATTTGCTCACGTGACTAATAACTCACTCCTTTTAACATGCTCTTTAGTATTATTTTTGTCTTTTTGCTTATACTTTTATTTTATCAACTTTTAATATGAGCGATCTGACTGTGGGTTCAATTCAAGCATTATATGAAAACAATAGGAAGTCTCCACTCTCAAAATATCCTCGCGTACAAATCATCTGGATCCGATCAGTACCAACAAATGGTAAAACGCGCTATAGGTACCGCAAACATAAACTGTTGACAATCGATTGTTAGTTTTAATAAACACAATGTAACTTTCAGGGCTCTTGTATCGGACGGCGTATACTACATGCAAGGTATGAAGAGCATATTTTATTGATTGTTATAAAAACTAACACTATTTTTAAATAGCTATGCTTGCTACTCAGTATGCACCTGTCATTGAACAGGGGAAGATAAAGAAGTTTACTATTGTTAAGCTCAAGGAAACAGTTCTTAACGTGGGTGATAACAACAAGTAATATATCAACATTGCGATGAATATCAAGTCATTAAAAAATAACGATACTTTTTCATTTTTAGGATGTTGATTGTACTTGGGCTGGATGTTATAACTGTCGATGTAGATTCACCAATAGGAAATCCCGTTAAACTGGGTGGCCCAGTTGATCCTTCTAGTCCTGTAACAAACACTGCTAATGGGAGATCAATGTCGATGTCTTCCTTGCAGAGCCTTCCTCAATCTCCAACACCAAGTCTATCACAAGGCTTATCTCCAACACAGCCAACAGACGATTACTCTTCACAAACCCCTTCATCGCAATCATCCCGGTCATTTCAACCTTATCCTTCCACGGTGAATACTGGTCCAAGCACACAACAGCCATCTTATCCACAACACGGCTTATCAACTCCATACGTGAGACCACCAAATTCAATGAAATTAATATCAATGAATAAAAGCCACATGAATCCATACTCCTCATCACAAAATAGTAGTGTAAAGCCATATTATTCATCACAGAACAGTAATATGAATCCACACTTTTCATCTCAAAGCAACAATATAAATTCATATTCTTCATTGCAACATAATAATATAAACCCATACTCCTCATCACAACAGGGTGCTTATCCTTCATCTCAAAAGAATTCTGTTAATTTATTCTCTGCATCATCACAGCCCAAGAGAATAATTACTTCAACTGTTCCAAGTAGAATACCGGCGCCATTTATGAAGATCAGCGAATTAAGCCCTTATGTCAAGAGGTAAAGGAAAGGAAAGACATATAAAAAAGAAACTTATAATGAATTTGGTTAATAGTTGGACACTTAGAGCCAGAGTATCATTGAAAACACCAATAAGAACATGGACCAATGCAAGATCAACTGGAAGACTGTTTAGTGTTAATTTTGTTGATGAAACGGTGAGTGATGCTTATTAATCAGATCATATTTATTTACTTTTGGCTATTAAAGGGTGAGATTGGAGCAACTGGATTTAATGACCAGGTAGTACAGTTCTATGACTTGCTTCAAGACGGCCAAGTGTACAGAAAAAAAAAAAAAAAACGCACACACACACGGTAAGTTGATTAGTTAACATGTTCCTTTTACCGAAACTATATGATAAAAATTGATTTATCCGTGGAAACTACGATGAGCTCACGATTTTGCCTTTATTTACTAGTCATGTTTGACTTTATGCAACTTATCTATGAACTATAGTTAATATTATTATAATTTCGTAACATGTTTAGTGTTTTAGTCAATAAATTGGACAAAGCCTATTTTGGTTTATAAACTATTTTATTCACTGTTATTTTTATTTTCATTAATAGTGTATTTCACATAAGACATTATATATGATTCACACTCAGCCATCTTAATAAATAAAAGGTTTCTTACTATCTATATTAGCGTTACAATAGTTAGACTTAGGATACTTATAAGGGTTACATAAAGTTATTTCGCACACTGGTCAAACAAGTTGGTCTATTGACCCAGTAGAAAAAAAAACTTCAGTACAAAAAACTCGTTAAATAAATTTAAACCATGTTTAATTGACGAAAATTCCGACTACTATCATCGCAATGTAGACGGTTTTCCAGTTTTTATGGTCTGCAAGTAACATTATGAGTAACCCTTTACACTAATGATAAGATAGATCAATAGAAATCTTTGAGGAGAAGTAGGTTCAAAACTCGTTAGTTCCATTACCACGGTTGAACCAAACTTGGTCATTAGACGATGTACGAAATTTTGTACTGCCTCAATTTGTTTACTCTTATTTGGTAGATCAAATTAATTTTTCATCAAATGAGAAGTAAACTATCGAAAGGTATACACATGACAATAAACATGATACTGAGTAAGTTGACATATGCAACAATGGTCCTGAATAACGATTGTTCAGATTTCCAGCTATGTTTCTCATAAAGGCATTTAATAATGAGAAATAAGTAAATATGTATTTTCCAATATATGAAGAAAACAAATTTCATTTCTTTTCTATAGCAACTGGTTATTGGAACTAAGAAAATGTTTCAGTTGGAGTAAGTAGAGGTATTAAACTATGAACTACGCAAGGTACGGGATATTATTGTAACTATGTAATCGTCGTACCTATATAACATATCTGAAATAGAGAATGTAACTTTACTAGCCAAGAACGTGCTTAAAACTTTAATTTATTTACTTTGTCCTAACATAGATAGTCCAATAGTCGTCGTGGAAGCAGACACAGAAAATTCGAGTATTTAAAAACACGTCAATAAGGCTTTTAAAAACAGCAATGAAGTAGTTTGTACAAATGTTTGTCAACCGGTGAAACTAGTAGTTATCTTTATCAGTTATATATAGATTCTTCTTTTTCCAATAAAATATGTTCATATGTGAGAATGAGAGATTTTATGAGTGAAGGTTTGTCCAAGAAGTATTTGGAAGAGTGTAGAGAGTGTGGTGGTAACCGGGAGCAAGTACATATCGAAGAAAAATGTTAATCCTGTCGGTCGTATATATGGTAACAGACCAAACTACATACAATAGCAACGAGAATATTGTTTCATTAGCCCGAACGACTATCTAGGTTTTAAGGGTAACCATCGTAGTCTATACCTATGAAATCCGTCGAATAGTGACTAAAGCAGCCAAGGTTAACGAACTTTGCAAACTATTAGGTATGTCACTGGCTGTCTTAGTATGGATATTCTTATTGGATTATAGTTATTGGTTGTAGGAATATAGGGGTGTATAAGAGTAAATAAAATGGTTAAAGAGTTGAAAACACGGAGTTCTACTCTTCCTAAAAAAAATTACCTACATAAACCTCTCCTGCTATCCATACGCGGAACTATTAACCGATATGCCCGTGGAAATGTTTTTTCTTGACCAAATAGCCAACATAGCTTGAGAGATCGAAGCAGTAGGGTATTGCATTTGAAATGAAAAACATTTCTGACTAGGTGTTAGTAATAAAGAGCAAATACTTGGACAATAGTAGTGACAGTTTAGTAGATTATTGTGTTCTATTAGGTACAAAATGAATGGTCAAAAGGAGGAGGTATACGGGAGAACTAGTGAAGTTTGTATGGGTATAGAAGTTGTTGATGAGGGTAATGTAGATGTCATCGTACCTACTAATTTTTGCATACGCATATGCATATATCTTACTACTGTATGGTTGTTACGACACATTCCCTATACATAATTAAAGTGAGTTAAAGTGATCTAATTCAAAATATATTCCTTCGTGACCTAGTAGTCCTGTGATAAAATAGTAGATAAAAAAATCGACTAGGTATCAGGTTTTGGTACTTTATGATTTTGAATGATCAAACTAAAGTCAGTCTACAAGGTTTACGTCAAGTATTAGCCATCAGTTCAACGATTTAGAAAATAATAAGTAACATTAGAAACGAAACCACTACC
>MU622289.1:202170-212929 GCA_025399235.1 Backusella circina FSU 941
CTTATCAAACTTTTATTTTTCGAGACTAATAAACAAAAACGTCACGATTGTTTTCAATGTGTTACACACCTCTCCTTGTATAACTTAAGTGTTCATGTGTGGTTCAGATTTGTTGTCACGAAACTCTAGAGAAAAAAAAAGGGTACCTAAGATTTAGTCTGTATAAACACGGTGTGATAAAACATAGACTGTTTCTCACAGATTGTCGACGGTAACTTAACACTAGGGACATTTTATCTGGGAAAACTAGAATGTATTTTTTTATATATGAAAAGCTTAAGAACCAAATTTATTGGTACGAAATTCCAAATTACAATAGACAAGATAGGACAACTTTGACTTATGTTCTCTTTTGAAAAACGGCATTAACTATAATTTCTTTAGTTCTTGTTACTTAGTAAAAGGAAGGAAGTAACAATAAAGTTTCAATAATTTACTCTATACTTCTAGGTCACTTTTTTTATTTTTTTCCCTTGAAACTTAGTCCTCTTACAGGCAAAAAAAAAAAAAAAAAAAAAACCAGATAAACCCTAGGAGCCAAGTGACGATTTTTATGAGAGCACAAATACTGAGATTTTCATAATAAAGGGTGAACTTAGCTAAAAGTCAGTAGTGCATTATCTAGTTTTTTGAGACAAAATACACATCAAGCCTTCAGGGACTTTAAGGATAAAAAGACTGAATATTTTTGTAACATGTTGTCTGTTACATCTCTTTATTTCATAACCAAGGGGCATAGATAATTTGATCGCATTAACCTTATTCTTTCGGAGAAACTTTATCTATAGCTAAGAGTTTTTTTTTTTTTAACTACCCAGAAAAGTAGACTGACAATGTGGTTTTGGTCAGTTGCCATTCAGTAGACAATTTTCATTTATAGATCCTCTGTGGGAACTAATTCTATTAACACAAATTAATATAGAAAAATCAAATAATAATCAAAATATTTGATTACGATACATATTAAAAGCACTTTCTTTTTCTTTATCGCCGTACACGAATATATTGATTTTGAGAAAAAATTGAAAAATGGTTTTTTCGATGTTTACAGATAAAAATTTTATGTGAGTGCGGATGTAATAATAAATACGTGTACTGACAGTCATCGTATGTATGAAAAAAGAGTAAAAATTACTTTCTTTTACTTAAATATTTCAATTTAGTAGGGAATTTTGTCGGACTAACAATTGTATTACCAATAATCCATTATAAGTGAACACTGCTATTTTGCGAAAAGTGAAGGAGTTAAATATCAAAAATATAAAGTATTCGTATTTTTTATCCATTTCTTGTATTGTTTTTGTCACTAAATTTAATTTGAGAGATTTTTTTTTCGTGATGGTGGTTGAAAGACCAAAGATATCACAAAATTATCTTTTATTTTTAGGATATTCTTTCCTCATATATAAAAACTCTCAAAATCTTTATTTTTTTTTCTTTTTTTTTTTGATAAATTTTTCTTTTTCGTTTTAACCTTCTACCCCACACTTCAAATAACATAAATGTCTTTAAAAGAGGGTATTTTTGCCTCACCTTTTAACGCTTCAGATGATGAAATAGATCCAAATACTGAAAACGGAAAGGAGGTTCTTTCACAACCTCCTGCTACCAAATGGGAACTTTGGGGCTACTATCTCTACTACAATGGAGTAAAGTTATATAGAGAATAAATGAAATGAAAAATATACTCACTGATGCTGTCTATAGGATAACGGCTATACTATGTTCAGTTATATGGTTAATATTTTACAATCACTTGCCTATAAAGGTGGCTATTACCCTGATACACCAGATGTTAAAGGTTGCGATATTTACTCTGACAAAGTATGCTATGTTCCCTGGACTGGTGGAAACGGCATCCCAGTCGCCTCCATGACTTTGTATGTTCAAGCAATTTCTTTCTGTATCCAATTCCTTATCTTTACTACCTTTGGCAGTCTTGCTGATTATGGTAGCTGGAACAAATATATCCTTCTGATAGTTACTATTGTTGGTTGCGCTACTCAAATTATTCCTATTGCTTGGGCTTTTAACGATGGATCTGCATGGAATGCAATGATGGGTATTGAAATTCTCGCATTAATTTCATATGGTGCATCTCTTGTATTTTATGGTGCTGCCTTCCCTACTTTAAGGTAATGATGAAGATCAAAAAACGACGGAGTGTTCTCTCTCCTGAAATTCAAATGGTTACACATAAAACTAACTTTATTCTGAATATAGTGATAATCTCCCAATTGTCCGTAAAGCTAGAGCGGACCCTGACATGACAAAAGAAGAAAGCCAAGTTGTTTCCGATAAATGGAGAAATCATGTTTCTGCTATTTCCACTGTCTTCTCCAACATCGGTTTCCTCGTATTAACAGGTAGAGTAATTTTTTTGTTATTTATGTATTAATGTGACTATAAATACCTATTATTTGTATTTCGTGGGACAACATCTAATGAAGTAATCATTAGGTATTTTGTCTGGTGTATCGTTTATTAAATGGGAAAAATATAGCTTTAGAGATGGAGATCAGCATGTTTTGGGCAATGATCCTCTTTACAATTACATTGGAACCGTTGTATGTGGTGCCTATTGGGTTATCAATGCGATTCCATACTTTTTAGCTGTTCCTCGTGGAAGAAGAGGACCAGATCTTCCCGCAGGAGCCAATCAATTCACCATTGGCTGGAAGTCGATTTATGTTGCTTTTAAGGAAGCTCGTAAATTGCGCTATCTTTTCCTCTATTTATTTGCCTATCTTTTGTTCGCTGATGCTGTTTCCACAACAAATCAAATGATTGGTATCGTTCAGGGAGAAATCACTAGCTTTTCTGCTCAGCAGGTTACTATTCTTAATTTGGCTTCCGCCGTTACATCCATTATTGGCTGCCTCTTTTTCCTATGGTTGGCTAAGCGCTTTAACGTCAAGACAAAAACCAATTTGCTTATCATTATCACTCTCAGCGGTGTTGTAGCTGTTTGGGGCTGCTTTGGTATCGGACTCGATAACTTTGGTATCAAAACAACCTGGGAACTCTGGGTGTTTTATGTTTGGTCTGGTTTATTTACTGCACCAATTTGGGTATTGTATTATATATAAAAGAGAGAATATGTGTTTAAATAGACCTTAATTAACGCTATTTATCACAGGCTTGGCAAAATACACTATTAGCAGAACTCTGCCCTAGAGGAAAAGAAAATCTCTTCTTTGGTCTTTTTGGTGTCATCAACAAGGGTTCTTCTTGGTTGGGTCCTGTTGTTGTCTCTGCTATCACAGAACATACTAATAATCTCTGGAAGGGTTGGCCATTTGTTCTCGCTCTTTTTGTAGTTTCCATCGTCATTGTCTTTTTTATTGACGTTGACAAGGCCAAGATTGATATTGACCAATATTTGGCTAATGAAAAGCTCGAGAGTGAAAAGATCGAAACGAACGAACTTGCAGTTGCAGAAGTCGAAGAAAAGAATTAATTTAATTATAATCACCACTAATCACCATTTTATCTAATTTTATACATGTATTTTTCGTTTTTTAAAGACCAATTTTGAATAAATAGTTTTTTTTTCTGGAAAAGACGTCTTATATGAAGCCACTCTTAAGTTAAAAGCCATGAAAATTGATAAAGCTCCTCCATGCCACCACACGTGACCTAAACTTTACAAAAAAAAAAAAATTGAAGGCGATGTTTTAATGAAGAAAGTAAAAAGCATACCTCTTTAATTTGGTGAAGGCACTCTTTCACCAGTTGCAACTTCTTATCATTTCTCATTAATTATCATCTGATTGGAGTGTTAAACATACTCATCATCCATAGCTTCTTCACTGTGTGTTTTCATTAAAACCACCTTGTGATTTACTTCATTTAGTTCTTCTGTGTGACATTATATATAGAAGACTCGTTATTAAGGTTTTTGGCTTAGATGTGATACTAAAGATGGCATGAGTATTTTTTTTTTTTTTTTTTTGCTTTTTAGTTCCTTTTTTTCGTTTTCTTCTTTTCTCTTTTTTTTTTTTTTAAATTCGCAAAACTTTTTTTCTTCGCTTTACTTTCTTTCTCTCTATTCCGAATACGAAAAAAAGAAATGTCAGCCGGAGAAGAAACACCGTCTATAATGAACGATAAGCCTTATTACACCATATCTATTGGTATGAAGAAGAATAACAATGAAAAACAGAAAAAGCAACATATTGTCGCGCTTTACTAACACAAAATAGATATTGGGTCAACCAACACTGTGTGCTCTATTAGTTCTCATAAAAAAGCATATCCCACTTTGGTGTCACTTAATGACCTGACTACCTGGTTTGTATATTTTTTTTCTACACTCGAAAAAAATACTCATAAAAAAAATAAAGCGGGAGGAGTAGACACCACTCGCTTATTCTAGGTGCCCTGTTCTTTGATGAAGCTGTGTTTTGGAACGACTACGCATTAAAAAGAAGAATCAAAATCAGTAACACTGACTTTACTCATCCTATAAAACGTTATCTTCGAAATGAAGGTAACCTTCCAACTCTTCCCTCCGAAATCACTATCGAGAACCTCATAACAGACTATCTGGATGAGATCAACAAATGCGCAAAACAAATCATTTCAAAGTCAACACAGATAAAGAATATCAGCCCTTCCTCAATTACGTATTGTATCACTCTCCCTTCCTCCTTATGGACTGAAAGCACAATGGAACTCGTCAGAAAAGCAGCGATTGCCGCAAAACTTGTTGAATTTGACTATCAAAGAGATCGTCTCATATTGATGAAAGAGAGTATTGCAGCTGCTACATTTTGCAGAAAAGAATATGAAATTGTCAATAAGCAGTGTTTAAAGACGGGTGAACACTTCATGGTTTGTGATATCGGTGGTAAAAGCATGGATGTTTGTGTTTTTGAATTTACAAAGTTGCAAGATTTTATGGAAATTTCTCGGGCTCAGTCTGGTCCATTTGGATCTGCTTTTTTCGATACTAGAGCGAAATCTCTTTTGAAGGAGAAGATTGGTATGGAATTCGACTTTTTCCAGGAAAAAAATGTTGAAAAAATGATCACCAGTATTTATATTCAGACTATGGTAAAACCTTTTATTACTGTTGTACCTGTACCGTCTATCTTTATTTATTTAATATTGGGTAAATTAATAGTGTAATAACGATTACGGAGGTGAATCATGTTCTGTTGATTTACCAGAGTCCTATGAACCATCCACCAATGCATTACGAGATATTGTTGATGGAAAGTTAACACTGACAGCCAGTGAATTAAAGGAGACCATTTATGATCCACTTTTCACTAATATTTTCGACTTAATCTCCAAACAATTCGAGCTTACTGAAAACAAGATTGACACCATCTTTATAACAGGAGGACTTGGTCAATCCTTATTTGTGCAAAATAAAATCAAGGAAGAGTTTGGAAATATGGTTTCCTCGATCTTTATACCCAGAAATGGTGTATTTTCAATCGCTCGTGGTGCCATCTATTCTCTCACTAAAAAGACAAAGGAACTAGTTGCTTATAAAAAGAAAGAGGGAAATGATGAAAAGAAATCATATAAAGTTGTGATGGGTATAGGTAATGTATATACCTTGCTAATTAAGCGTATACTTGTTTTTCTAACAAACCTTTTCCTTGTCCATTTTTCGATACAGATTTTGGAACAACTTATTCTGGTGTTGCTTATTCTGTGATAAGTGATTATGACCAAAATCACTCGTCAACAACTGAATATTTGATTGATGTCAAGGACTGGTTAGTATAGTTGAGTTTTCTTTTCTTGAAGCATATAACTAATCACTGATTTATTTTAACTAGGAAAGAGAAAGGCAGCATTCCAATAACAAAAGTTCCCACAGTATCAGCATATAAAGGCACTGAATTAAAGAAATGGGGATATCAGACTACGAAAACTGATAAACTAAGGGGCCACAAAAAGGTTTACAAATTCAAACTTCATTTAAATAATGAAAAAGATCTACCGGAACTTCCTGAAGGCGTTTCACCCTTAAAAGCAATCAGCGACTATCTCCATTTACTACATGCTCATTCCATGACGATATTAAATAGAACTGGCAGTACTATTTTTCAAGAAGAAGATGTCCGTTATTGTCTTACAGTACCTGCCATGTGGACCGATCAAGCAAAGTCTGCCATGCGTCAAGCAGCCATTGACGCCAAAATTATCTCGGCTAATGATCCCCAAGATCGTTTAGTACTTGTAGGAGAGCCTGAAGCAGCTGCTCTCTACTGCGAAAAGAGAATTGAAGAGTATAACCTAAAAGATGGAGACAGATTTCTTATATGTGATGCAGGTGGCGGTACAGTGGATTTGGTTGTTTATCAGATTAAAATAGATAATGGGAAAAAAACACTTATTGAGGTATCGGGAGGTACAGGTGACATCTGTGGTGCTGCGTATATAGATGAACGAATGAGATATCTTATTCGCTCTGTATTGGAAGAGTTGACAGAATCAAAAATAAGAATAACTGATTCAATATTGGATCACTGCATGTCTGAGTTTATATCTTCAATCAAGGTATATATATATATATATTTATACATGATTAAGACATTATTAACATATGAATTAAATAGCACACTGTTAGCCTTGTGAATGATGATGATGATGACGACGATGATCAATTCATTAGTTTACCTTACGAACTTGGAGGTTACGAATCAACGAACCTAGAATCATCAATTGAAGATTGTAGACTGCATATCCCTATGGATGTCATCAGAAAACGAGTTTATAAACCTATAACAGATAAAATCATGGCGCTGATACAGTATCAGTTTGAACAATCACAAGAAAAGTTGGACGCCATCTTTTTGGTTGGTGGTTTCGGCCAGTCTACATACCTATTACAAAGCATTCGAAAAGAGTATGACCCAAAGGTGGGTTTGATATGTGCACCTTCCCGTGGTGAGATGGCCATTGTTAGAGGAGCTGTATTGATGGGATTAAACCCGCAATCTGTGACCGAACGAGTTATCCGACGTACCTATGGCTTCTCTTGTGGCTTACCTTTCGAAGAGGGCGATCCAAGTGAGCACGGTTACCAATCCAAGGCAAATAATGCATGGTACTGCAGAAATAGATTCTTGGTTTATGCAAAAAAGGATGATATTAGAAGTATCAATCATTTTGTTGTTAGAGAATTCGTTGGTTCATACGGAAAGCAACCTATTTTGCGTAAGTCTTGTATTATTTTGAATTTTTATTTGCAAATCTAGATTCTAATACATCTCTTTTATCAATACAAAAAGGTCTCTACGCATTCGATGGAAGTGCTGATGATATACCCAGATACACTTTTGATGATAGAGTTACGAAAGTGGCACAGTTTAAAATATTATGGCCCGATAATCTTGGCATCACTAATCCTGAAGAAGTCATAGAATATAAGGTTAAATTCTATCTGTACCAAACTGAAATTATGATTGAAGTTGATGTAAGAGGACGCATAGAGGTCTATACATCTGCCTATGAATCCGAAGAGCAGCCACTAGAGGAGCATGGAATTCAAGGTGAAAACATACATGGTATTCAAGACGATGAAATCAACGAGAGTTCAAGAGAAAATGCAATTGGATTTGGTACAGAAAAGCTTAAATCAAGCTATAATCAAACTGTAGCTGCTGCACAATCCAGTCATGATGTAGAAATGTCACACAATGAGTACGGTATTCAAGGTGTGGTTGAAGAAGACATTAAAGATTAATGTGTTCGCTTTATTTTATTTTCCATTATACTAAAGTCCAACAACAATAGCAGATGAAGGACGAGTTAAATCTAGAAAAACACAAAACTCATCATCATCCAATTTATTTTACTTGTACGACAGCTTAACGAATTGATACCGTAATTTTAATAGTAATTATATAAAAATAAAGCTCTATAATCTAAATTTTCTTGTGTATATGTTTAACAATGAATATGAATATACTAATAATGGCTTAGATGGTTATTAACCCTGCTTTATAAAGTACTCTGTATCAGATTTTCCATCCCAGCAACCAACACACTTTATCTACTTATTTATAATAAAGTAATTCTTTACTCAATTACTATAGGATTTAAATAAATAGCCATGCTAAGTTTAATGTTTAAAAGGCGTTTTGCTAATTAAATATATTTGTGCTTATTAACTTTCACGGAAATTTTAAGGTTTCTGCAATGTCATATTTATATTTTCATCTATTTATGACTGCTTTTATTTCTAACTCAAACTGTCAGTTGCAAGGTTTTTTTTTTTTTTTTTTTTTTTTTTTTTTTAAAAAAATTAAATCTATATTTCTTGGTTTTTTTTTTTTTCACTTAAATATTCTTGCTTTCGATAACCTTTACACCATAGCCTTAATAACAATGCGTAATACCAAAATCTTGGCTGGTTCTTCTCATCCTGAGCTTGCTGAACTTGTTACAAAACGACTCGGAACACCTCTCTCAGAAACAACTTTGAAGAAATTTAGCAACAAAGAAACAAATGTCGAGATTCGTAAGTTTTGTTTCAAATTGAAGAAAAAGAGCTTACTACTGACCACTTTATCACTTTAGGTGTCTCTGTCCGTAATGAGGACGTTTTCATTATCCAGTCAGGTTCCAAGAACATGAATGATAATATTATTGAACTCTGTATTATGATTCAAGCTGCTCGCATCGGTTCTGCCAAGCGTATCACTGCTGTTCTTCCTTACTTCCCTTACTGTAAGCAAAGTAAGCGCAAGGGAAGAACAAGTATTACTGCTAAATGTAAGTAAAATAAACGATACGAGATGCTCTTTTATTTATATTTACATTTGCATTTGTATTAGTGGTTGCCAATATGCTTGCTGTTGCTGGTGTTGATCATATTATCGTAAGTCATACCATTGTTATCCTTGATGAGATTTTAATCATACTATATCAATATAGACAATGGATCTTCATGCCTCACAAATGCAAGGTTTTTTCCAACGTCCTGTTGATAATTTATATGCTGAACCAGTCATTGCACGATGGATCACTCAAACCGTTCCTAACTGGCAGAATGGTGTTATTGTATCAAAGAATGCTGGTGGCGCCAAGAGGTAATAGTCACTCTATTTAGTATTATGTTTATTGGTATTGATCATCATATATGTATGTTTAGAGTTACCTCATTGGCTGATGCACTTCGACTTGACTTTGCATTGATCCATAAAGATAGATCTCGTATGGGTCCTCAAGGCCAAAACAGACCCTATAGTGGTATGCCCAAATCTAATGAAGGCGACTCCACTGTACGTGTCTTTGAAGAAGAAAAGGCCAGTGAAGAAACACCCCAAGATCTCACCGCAAGTATCTCATCATTGAATGAAACTGGTATTAATGGTGATATTGTAAATGCTGCTGTTACTGTAGTTGCCGATAAGGATGGTGAAAGTACAATCACTTTAGTCGGTGATGTTTACGAAAAAGTTGCCTTTTTGACTGTAAGTACAAGTGTTTATCTTTTGAAAAGGAAGTAATTTATCTGATGGTTATTATTTCAAAATAGGATGATATCATTGATAACTGTGGTTCTTTCTTGGATGCAGCTGATCATCTTGTTAAGAAATGTGGCGCTGATAAGGTGTACATCATTGCTACTCATGGTGTACTCAGCGGTGACTCTATTAACAAGATTGAGGCATGCGATAGCGTATACAAGTTGGTCGTTACCAATACTTTCCCTATTCCCAAGGAGAAAATGGATCAATGTAGTAAATTGGTTGTTATTGACATCTCAAATACACTTGCTGAAGCAATAAGAAGAACGGTAAGTTGAACATAACATGTATTTTATATATTATTAATACTCAATATATTTATTCAATAGCATAATGGTGAGAGTGTAAGCTATCTTTTCAACCATGCCGAATAGATAACATCGCATTGTTTTAGAAAATAGAAATAATTGAATAAAAAAAATAATGAACATAATAGTAAAACAATCTCCTATGTCTACTGCAGTAGAACCTGAAGTGTGGTGGAAGAAGGATGGATCGAAAATGGTGTTTCCAGTTTATAAAGGAAGCATGATAACACTATTCAAAACAAATACATGATATACCTTCATCATAAGACTTATGGATCACTTTTGATAGACACAAAGTGGGTGCCAATCCATTGATCAGGGTCAACATAAAGATAAAAATGAACCCGAGTTATAATAGATAGAAAGTGTTATTGTTTCATACAGAAGTGGTTATTTTCTTTATTTTAGAGAAAAGACAAACGTTTACGTTTTACTTTACGATAAATCAATAAAAACCAAACCTTTGAACTACTGTACCAACTATTGGATTCTAATGTATATCAACCTACTCAACATTTAGCACAAGTCAAAATATTTAGTTTTCAGTATATATTAAACTATTTAGTATTTAATGTATTATCAACTATTAAGCACATAAGTGATCTCTCTGAAAATCATCATCAATCTCTTGGTAAGTTTCCATTACTTTGCTGAATTTTCGATAATGACCGAATACTATTTTGCTACAGTCGATAGGTGTTCTCTGGTCTTCATTATTATTTATCTCTTGTGGTTCGAATATGAACAATGCTCTTGTATTATTGTCAACAGAGAATATCAATAAATTTAAAAAGAATAGCTTCGGAGAAACTAGTATGTCTAGCTATAGGCAGATAAACTCGGAAATTGATCATCCCTCAAACTACTATCTTTTTCAAAGTTGCCTATTCCAACCATTAACTCTCCAACTAGCAACGACAATAAAAAAAGTATGTAATATTATATAGGCCC
>MU622289.1:213672-228552 GCA_025399235.1 Backusella circina FSU 941
GCAAGTAGAGAGAAGACTACAAGAGTCGATCTTGTCATCAATACGATCAGTCTTGTTAAAATCATCACCTCTCATAATATGTCAGCGTTTTTCTTTACTTGTTTTTTTTCCATATTTTTCGCCTTCTTTGGCGATGAAAACTAAAAAGAGCAAAAGCAATTCGCCAACACCGCGAACAGTTGAAGACGATCCTTCTTCAAATCATAGTCGTGGAAATGCCTTCTCTTTCATAAAGAATCGGCTTTTTCAAAGTGGAAATAATAATAATAATAACGCAGGAGGCGCTTCCACTAGCAGCAAAAGTCCTCGAGCCTCCAGCTCAACTACACGAGTAAGCAGCCAGTCAATAGCAATCAAAGATACTCACTCTAATAAGGATCATGACGCTGCACCTCTTTCAAAGTCGTTTGAAGAACAATCGATTTCAGACATTATAACCAATAAACCTGCACGCCCTCTGTCGATGATGGGAATGGAGGGACTTTCACTTATCCAGTTTGATTCGCCACGTAAAAGAAACTCAACAACTGAAAAGCGAACAAGTTTAATTATTATTAAAGAAGGCTATCTATTCAAAAAGACCGACTTTAAACCATTCCATAAGCAGACTAAATTAGATCGTGGATGGAAGCTGTACAAGGTAATTTTAAGAGGTCATAAACTTTATCTTTACAAAGTAGCCTCAGAATCACCTCTTCGATCTTTGTTTCCTTCACCCAAAGAGACAGCATTTCAATCTACTATTGCCACCACTAGTGCAGCATTGCCAGCTACAACAATGGCAAGAGTTTCATCAAATATGAAGCCTGTAAAGAGTGATTTTGATCGCCAAGCACAAGAAGTATTGTTTTCTAAAGCCACCATTATTCAGGCAGCAGTTTTTATGGAACTCAACCAAGTGACAATGCAACCTTTTCAACAAGTTCACTTGATTACGACGCAGGATGGATTTCTCTACGTTTGTAATCGTCCCGAGTCACCAAACCAGTTATGGAAGATTGAAACCAAACTATTCATGAATAGCCTTAGACTTGACTTTATAGAATATTCAGACACTTCTTGTTCAGATGATGCGGTTCGTCATTTGCATTCAAACGGTCACCTCCTGTTCAACATCTCTTACGTGAATAGACCGTCTATCCTTGGATTCTATTCGACTCGATACCGCGATATTGGACAAGCTTGGGTCAGCTCATTTCAGAGTCAGGTTGAATCAAGCAGAAAACCAAGCTTTCCTTTAGATGAGGAAGATCTTCCTTCCAGCCGGTCTGGAGGCAGCATAAGCCATGAAGAATGGGATGGCTCAATCATTGGCAGGATGTACGACGCTACACAAAAGGATTTTGATCTGATTCGGAAAGACCGGGCCGGCGTGGTTCAAGTCCAAGGAGGCACGCTTGAAGCCCTGGTTCTTGAACTATTAACTACCAAGGATGATGCATTCATTGACGTTTTTTTGACTACTTGGTCTACCTTTACTACAGGTTCTCATTTGATGATGACAATGTCGCCATATGCTGAAAAGCCAGAAAAGAAAGATCGCTTGTTGGATTTGATTATGGTTTGGTGCAAACATTTTAGTCTGGATGTAATGGGAGATGTGGCTACGAGAATGATTGCAATACTGGATAAGGTATTGACTGATGAACGAGCCCGTACAGTAAAGGATCTGGTTCTCAAAACTGTGACTGAAAACAGTGAATTTTTAAAATCTTTACCGTCGCCGGATCACCATGAGCAGCAGCAAGTGGAAAATATTGCTGCTTACGACATAACAGAAGGAAAACGCCGAGATTCTGTTAACCTTTCCAACTTGATCATCACAGGCCTTACACCGGATGTCTTTCTTATCGTCGATCCAACTAGCTTTGCAGAGCAGATTTACATATTTCACATATCGCAGTATCATCAGTATCAGCAGATCATTCTTAATTCCTTGTCTTATTTACCAAAACCTCAGTCACCGGTTCAAATGTTGAATTCCTTACTATTCACAACCGCATCACCTCACTTTCTTACAAAAATTATTCGAAGTCATATTCTGATTGATTCTCAGCAGCAAGAGCAGAAGGCTGGATTGTTGATTCGTTCGCAACTGCTGGAGCACTGGATTCATGTTGGATTACGCTTGATGGAGTTGGGCGATATGACAGGCTGGTGTGCGGTAGCTATGGGTGTGTGTTCTGTTGGTATTGTCAGATTGCGGGAAACTTGGAAAGCAGTCGATCGGACATTGGTAAAAATAGTTCAGGAACAATGGGCAAAGATATTGACAGAGCATGGACTTTTTAATCAAAACAAATGGTCAGATGAGTGGAGTTCTGATGTAATATTCAAATTTGCTCAGATATTGGATGTGGATGATCTAAAATTACGACAAAATACAGATACTCCCAGTCTGCCATTTTTTGGTACATTACGTCAGTCTGTAGATTGTTTAAAAAGACGCATTAATCGCTCATTTGGTCCTAGTATTATCAACTTTGATGAATGTCGATTGATTCATGATACCATCAAATCTAGCCTTGGTCATTGGAGCGATACTTGCGCTGGAAAGCCGGTTTTGGAAGGAGCACCTGTTGGATTTCCTGTGGTGGCACCTCTTCAGTCCTTTTTCGAGCATTCTGTTACTGACCTGACATCAGTTCCTCACGACCTCAAGTATTTACAGGAGTGCTCCCTTGCATGTGAACCAAAGATATTTGGTCAAGGCTATGATAGACGTAAGTTCAGCGCTCACCATCAAGGAGGATCAGATGTATCTCCACCTTCGTCTTCCTCTTTAGTCTTTCCTGAATTACTTTATAATTATCGTTTGCTTGATCTTATATGTATCATGAATGATTCGTCTGATACAGGTGCAAATACTTCAAGTGGTGGTAGTAGCAGTCAAGGAAGCAGTACATTCGTCAAAACACATCCTCGTAAAAGGGGGAAAAATAGTAGTATTAGATCCCTCCGATCCTTTTTAGACGACAATCAAAGTAACAAGAGTAGCCTGACAAAGAATAATCTTCGTTCACTTCAGCACTTACCTATTACTAGCTCGTCCTCGTATTCAAGTCTTCTCAACGGTTCTTGTCCAACCACACTTGATCCATCTTCTCCTCCCAAAGGCTCTAACCGGAAAGCGTTTCGTAGAAGAACATACAGCTTTCCATCTGGTAATCCGAGTATTCCTCCTGGAAAAAACGATATTGAATCAGACCATACCAAAACTTGGATAGGCTCTTTTATTTCAAATCGCTATCACAGTACTTATTCAACAAAAACTCTAATTGATACCCACAGAAGAAACAAATCTTATTCTGGCGGTAGTGGCGAAATAGTTTTGAGTGTTCAACAGGGTGAATTAATATTCAAGGCATCTGCATTATTAACTAAAGATAAATCTGAAGATAAAGATAAACCTGAAGATAATGGTGAGTTTTTTTTTTTTTTTTTAAAAAAAACAAAGAAGAAAAGTAATAGCAAAACCTAATTTTCTTTTATATTGAAATATAGAATCCATCGAGGAGAGGCAGTTTACATTATTGGTTCATGTTAAAGGAGGATATCTTGAGTATTTGGTTGAATTGCTTGTTTTTGGGATTAAACGTTATATGGATGCATTGAAGGATCAATGGCGTATGATATCACTCACAGAAGACCTGCAACAAACTGTTCCAGAGAATATTACTTTGGATGATGAAGAATATATTAGCACTTTTTTTGTGACATACCGAACTTTCTGCTCCAGCACACACCTGTTAGATATGCTACAAAAGAGATTTGTCAATGCAAAAGAAGATTCTGCATTATCTTCCAAGAAGAAAAGCTCTCTTATTCTTCTCGAGTCTTATTTTCAACCACCAAACGGTAGTAGCAGCCCAGTTCAAGAGGATATTTTGTCTAGTTATGACTGGAAAAAGATAGCATCTATTCAACTTCGAGTTTTGAATATTTTACTTTACTGGAGTGAGGAGCACTTCTATGATTTTATAGATGAAGTTGAAATCCACCGCTATATTCATGTATTTATTCACAAGGCAAAGGAAGCACTCAACGATTGGATTACTCCTCTGCAGTCATTGGCACTTGATGAGTCCAATAAACAATGGAAAAATATCCTTGACGCTTTGGCCATTTCCGAAGTCGTCAAAGATAGAATGAAAGACCTTCAAGATCAGTTTCTTGTAAAATCGCTCTCGCCTTGTTATGATATGAAGGCCATCGAATTCGATCCTGAAGGTTCCCGTGGAGCAGAAGAACTCTATCAACAATTGACAAGTGGAAATACAAAATTCCATACTACCCTTCAACTTGCTACAAACAGACTGATTCCACTGACTATTTCCAAGAAACCTCGTGATATTGATGCAGGGAATGTAGTTGATAGATACCCTGCGGAATATTTGCTTGAGCAGGTTGATAAATCGGTGCGCCAACTCTTTGTTTCAATCACAATGCAGGATTGGATTCAAACCTTTGATATCTTTGAAGCGCAATCGGGTGATCTCTATGCATGGCTTCCAGCAAGAAAACCTTCTCGTACTTCCAAAATAGCTGCTTCATTGTCTAGTTTAATAGACACTCCATCAACCCATCTTCCAGGGTATCATATTTTACCAGATGAGGTTATTGTATCTGATATATTTACTGCCATTGAAGGCGCAAAACGTTCTGTTGTCTCACCTTCGGCATTTTCTGATGATGACTTGCTGTTGGCGTTTCCAGGTGCAATTCAATACCTTTATTGTATGCACTTTATTATTCGTAGCTGGGTTATTCAGGATATATCTTCTACTGCAATTGATTTAAAAACAAGAGTACTACGCATCGAAAAGTTTTTACA
Organism: Backusella circina FSU 941; assembly: GCA_025399235.1. Lineage (NCBI taxonomy): Eukaryota > Fungi > Mucoromycota > Mucoromycetes > Mucorales > Backusellaceae > Backusella > Backusella circina. Next base: position 218,507 of record MU622289.1, read on the forward strand.
GATTGTTATGGCAAGTCGAGCATCAGGAGAGACGGTTGTTCTTTGTCCAGAGTTGAAAGATGATGAAAGCAGTAAAAAAAGGATACCAGGCTTTGTTGAATATGCTATAGCAAGTGCACTCGTTAGCCCAGAAGTAAGAATATTCACGAAAGCATGGAATGATGTGGCGATGCAGCACGACCATGCCAACCTCGATACTCTTGAAAATTTATTACACCAAATTCAAAAGACCCAATTGCGAACGCCAAGCAAAAAAGAAATTAAGGAGGAGTCAAAACCAAATTTAATCGTACCAAGTTTGGGGTGGATCTTTGAACGTATTCTTGAACTTTGTGTTGGTGTACCTGATACATTTGAAAACCGTGATAATGTGATCAATTTTGATAAAAGGAGATGCGTCTTTCACTTCTTACAGCTGATAATGAACGCCCAAATGGATGTATATGAACAAAAGGCTGAAGAAAAGAGTATTGGTATGTCTTTCCTTATCTCACCCAACCCAGAATCAACAAACTGGAAAGAACTTAGAGAATTCACAGCACGAGAGACAAAGAAGTCAGCTGGAAATGCCACCTCGGGAAGTCTAGTAATGCGTGGACCATCGTACAAGTCCCATGTGTCGCGCACATCTATTTTTGGTAAATTGGTAACGGAGCAGATGGACAAAATGAAACGGGATTTCAAAGAAAGAGATCGTGTTGATAAAGAATGGCTCTCGCTTCAGCATAAACTACAAAAGAAACAGTTGGAGCATGCCCGGCAATTCGAGAAAAACGAAAAGACTCACTCAAGCGTAACAAAACATCAACAGCATGTCACCCATCATTCTGGCAGTGTAATGCCAAGAATTAATTCATTTCTTCGCGGATTGCGCCCGCAATCCATGGTAGTATCTCCTATACAACATATATTCCCGTCTATTCACACGGATTCTAATTTTGCAACACTAAAGGCATCTACAGTCATCAATCTGATACACTCCACAACGTCAGTTGCTAGCACTTATACAAAAAGAGAATTTGTATTTCGCATTGTGACGGAGGAAGGAGGTCAGTATTTATTTCAAGGAATGAACCGTGAAGACATGTATGACTGGATGCAGCAAATTAATAATGCAGCTCGTGAGGGTGCAGCCAAACGTCAAAGTGTTTTGGCAGCGGAGTCAATGAATGATGAGCCTTCAGCACAGAATCTCATAATAAACGATGTATCTAGAACCCAACCACCTACTCGATCTTCTGTGTATGGTGTTACTTTAGACTATCTGATGCGTGATGGAAAGATACCTGCAGTAGTTGACAAATGTACTAGCGAAATTGAGCGGCGGGGTTTGGAAGAAGTGGGTATTTACCGTGTTGCTGGAACTGGCTCAGTTGTGAGCGAACTCAAGACCGAGTTTAATAAGAATGTCGACAAAGTTGATTTAAGTGACCCTGCTTGGGCAGACATAAATGTTATTGCGGATGCACTTAAGCAATTCCTACGTGAGCTTCCCGAACCTTTATTAACATATACGTATTACGATGAATTTATTAATGCTTCAGGTAACTTAAAAAAAAAAAATTAATTTTGATTTAAATATTAATGGCTTGGCTTTTGATATAGCATCGGAAGATCATGATGAACGAATATACCTCATTAAAAAAGTGTTGAAGAAATTACCGTATAATAATTACATGTTATTAAAAAGAATAATCGAGCATTTTGTCATGTAAGTTTTTTTTTAGTATTAATAATTCAACTGATTTTAACTTTTTCATACTTATTTTATTAGTGTAACTGACTTTGAAGCAATTAATCATATGTATGCAACTAACTTGGCGATTGTATTTGGCCCTACATTACTTCAGCCAGCTCCTGGACCTGCATCCTTTGCAACAACAATGTCAAACTTAGGCCATCATCAAAACATTGTTAAATACCTCATTCTTAATTATCATTATCTGTTTGACATAGAGAGTGATGAAGTGGATCCAGTGAAAGAGGATGATTTAAAGTAACATATATTTCTACAATGGCGTTTTAATTTTATCCTATTGCCTTTTTTTTAATGGCTGGGTCATATACATTACATCTTTTTATCTTTTATTACAATCATTGATTTTACATAAATTAAATTTATTTTTTTTAAAAAAAAAAAAAAAAAAAAAAAAAAAAAAAGAAAATTGGTTTTTTTTTCAAAGCAATAATTAACTCTCTGTGCATAAATATGTTGAGTTAATCTGTTCTAGAACACAAGCTGTCTTGAGACTAAACTTAAACGTCACTCATTAAATTTTTTGTATATAAATACTCTTTTTTTTCCTTCTATTTTTTAGCATTTTCTCTCTTAATAAAAATTATTTTCGAATGCAACTTCACTTTATTATGTCCCCACCCATAACTCCAAAGCAGCCTAATGAGCCACTATTTCTAGAGAAAAAGAATGCTTGGGTATCTTTACCGACATCCCCTCCTTCTCTAACCCACTCGCCACCAGAAATTAGAATTGATCCTAGTTATTACCGTACAATAGATCAAAACGTGACAACACAATTATTTAGTGATACCCATAACAGAAGCAGTAGTATTAGTAGTAGTAGTTGCAATTCCAGTGACGATGATGAAAGTACGACTAGCTTACTAACCACAACTCCTCATCATCGGATGAAAAAGAAGCCTTCTCCGTCTCCATCTTCACCAACGGGTGCTTTTTCACTCCCCGTCTTTGATTCATTCAACTCTTTAAAAGTAACGCAGTTAAATAAAAGAAAGCATTGTGCAACGAAAAACGCCTTGGCAGCTCCACCAGATGAACAAAATCAAAACGATTCTACCTCGGATGAGTCATCTGGGATTATAATTAGTAAAAAGGCCAAGACAGCTGCAGCGATTGTTTATGACACCTTAGATATTGATATCCCAGACGAAGTTATCTTCAGTGATAAAACAGAATGGTTACCAAAGCCCGAAGTATTTAACAGAAAACCTGGTGTCCGTGTTTACTGGAAAGGTAAGATACAACAATATATTAATGCAATTGAACCACTCTGATATTCATTTTCCTCTTTCTCCTCCTTTTTTCAGGTCCACCATTGAATATTCGTAAAATGGAATATTTTGATAGATTGCATCCCGGTGAAGTGACAATCGCTGCCACATTAAGACTAACTCCTGAACAATATATTAAATGTAAACGTGCTTTAATATTGGCAGCATATGAAGCATCTGAAAATAACTCTTTATTCCGCAAATCAGAAGCACAAAGAGTTTGCTGTATTGATGTCAATAAAACTAGCGCCCTTTGGAACGTATTTGGCAAATTAGGTTGGCTCGGTACAAAATGGCCCCGATAAAAGTTAAAAAAAATGTAGAAAAAAATTAGCCCTTCACTATGTATATCACACACTCCCTTCATATTCTGTAAATAAACATTTAAGCCAAACCGTAATTGCAAATATATTTATAGAATTCATACACTCTAAATTTAAAATGAGCCAAGACAACATGCCCTTTTGTTGTTAGCAAACAAACAATATCCTGCAAATAACTAATTTTTTCTTTTGTACAACTCGTTAACGAGATATAAAGATACTTTTCTTTTGATTGTTGTTACACTTGATATATTGTTGCTTGAGTTGTATTGACTTGATTTATGCATTTATCAAATATATGAATCAAGCTTGTTTTGACTTTTAAAAGAATAAAAGGAATATTTTTCTTTTATTGGTGAATTATTTGTATTACTTTTAACGTTCTATTTCTTTTTCGTCCCTCCGACCCTCTGTTTGTTACGTGACAACTTAAAAAGGGTGATTGCCAAGAAAAAGAATATATCAACTTAATTTTATATTGTAATACTTGTCTAATCTGTCGATCGTGGTATCACAAGAGTTGGAAGGTCATTAGATTGGCCTCTCTTTTCTTTTTCAAGCACTTCGTTATGTATTACTATATTAAAGAACCGAAGAGTAAGCAGGTGCCCAATTTGGACTTGGCGAAAAAGTTCATACCCAGAAATTGGCAATTGCCAAGTGAAAGCAATGCTAGCAGCAATAAAAAAGCGTACATAATATTTTAGTTTGATTAAGAAATATAAAGTTACAAAGATGGAAAATGGTCTCTTTTAAACACATGTGATTGTCTTCTATCTAAACATAGTATTCCATGTTTCTTTTTTTATGTCGTATTATGGATCTGTGAAATGTTAAATTGTTTCAAATTACACCAACTTCATCCATGTGGTGTATTGTTGATTTATTTTTGTTTTTCTGTAAAAAAATATTACTCAGTGAACATAAAAATCAGTAAAACCCAGTCTGCTGGTTCAAGTAAAGGTAGACTATTTAGCCGAAAGTTTGGATAATGTAAAAGCATATAAAGAAATCGATCTTAAAAATCACTGTAAGTTTGTATTCTATTTTGTTCTTTTCTCAGAATTGAATACTAAAGTTTAAATATCTCTCTCGTTTTTTTGTTGGAAACCAAAAGTAAAAATAAAGACGGTTAATTATGTGGCATGATGAATCCCCCTAGTTTTTATTTTATTTTCCATAGCGCTTGGTACAGAATTATAGGAGAGCACCTGCTCTTTAAAAAAGTCGGTAATTTACAGGTTGTAATATAGCTAAAAGCTACACGGGAAAACTGGCAACTTTTCCATCACCTGAAAGACTAGTATACACTTTATTTTATTCACTACTTGTGCCTTTCCTATGTTTGTTCAGTTTTTTTGGTTTTGCTAATAGATCTAAATTTGTACAAGCCGATCGTATATCCGATTCTGTACCTTAGATTAAAACAAAACATCCTTTTAACAGAATTACAACACGTAATTTTAGACAATTAACTCTTTCTTTTACTTGTGTTCAAATGTCTGATATGCTATGGACTGAAATTCAACAGCCTATGTATCCAGTGGAGTATAACAATACCCCCAATTCCCATAAATTAAAGTATCAATCAAAAACAAAGGCACTAAACCATCCATATGTACAACAAAATTCTTCACGTAGAGAACCCATCGGTAGCAATAAAGAAGAGCGAGTGGAACAGCAGCAACAGAAACCACCTTCACCAAAAATGAGTACAAAAAGGAAGTCTCAATCAAGTAAATATATAGATGATGATGAAAAGCGTAAAAATTTTCTCGAAAGAAATAGACAAGGTACTAGTAATTCGGATAAGATTAATTATAGCTTATGAATACCTCTTTTGTAGCTGCCCTGAAATGCCGCCAAAGAAAAAAACAATGGCTAAATAACCTTCAAACAAGAGTTGAGTTTCTATCAAATGATAATGAGCAGCTACAAATACAGGTTAATTTGATGAGAGAAGAAGCAATTAATCTTCGAAACTTACTAATGGCTCATAAAGATTGCCATCTAAATAAAGTTATTCAACAGCAACAACAACAACAACAACAAAAACAAAAACAACAGCAGCAGTTTGGAGGAATCATACCAGCAACCACATCTAGCTCAAATTATATAAATACTTGATTTTAATTTAACTCTTTTAATTATTAATATTTAAATATATGTATTCTGCAAAAAAAAAAAAAAAAAAAAAAAAAATGCGTTTGCGCACCCAGGTTAATTTTTTAAACTTAAAATAAAGATAAGTTGTTGTGCCTCCAGTAAGGCACTATAGCTATTTTGTATAACCCTTTTTATTATTAAAAATACTTATCAGCATCAAACCAATGGAATTTTATCATTAAACTTTGGGAATTGACAATAAACATGGAGAACCTCGGTTAAATGTGTGCATTATCACAGAACTTTTTTATAAGGTCACCAACTTTCCTTCTTGACTTCATAAAATTGATAGATATTTTGCGCTAATGAAAAAAAAAGGATGCTCAATGATTATCTACCGTATCCACAACTATTTTCAACAGTTTTTTTTTTTTTTTTTTTTTTTTTTTTTTTTTTTGCATTACACAACTGTCAAAATAAGTTTATTTCTTCGGCAATATACCAGCAGTGTATTGAACATATTATTTTCAGATTTTAACATACTGTGATGTGACATGGGCAATGGAATCATATTATACAATCGCACTGTTTGATACATGTTTCTTTTAATTTTAGTATAAATACATAAGAGGGTTTCTGATTCTAAGGATAACCTGTGTCAAAGCTAAAGAAACTGAACATCCATCTTTTTGATGAAATAATTCATGTTTTCAGAATTTAAGTTTTATTCATGTTGTGTCCACTTTTTAAAAATAGCATATTTTTCGTTAGAAAACTGACATGCCAGGTGTAAACTCATTTAAAAAGTTTATTTCAATGGAATTGAATCACTTTTAAAATAAATAAGCAATGCCATCAAAGCCCACACCTTATATTACTTGAATACTTATTATAAATAACAATAATAATAAGAAAATCCCTGACTTTATCTAATCGTTATCTTTTTGAGGCTTGTCAAAGGCAGGTTGGATTTATATAAACATTTCCATTCAAAGCAATATCCGAGTTTTATCAATTTAACGGTGTAACATTTATTTTATTTGTCTGACAAAATCATCAGAATATACGTGATTTATGGCTTATGAAATAACGTATTGGAATTAGTGGATTGTGACAGCTAGGATATATGATAAAGATACTCTTTTCATATAGAATTTTAGCTGATTGGATAATTGATTCAAGCGATCCATTTTGTATTATCATCTTTTAATAAATTAATGCTGATATATTTATAGCTCTTCTTGTTTGACTTTTGATTATTTATACATCCGTCTTTTTTAAATTCTTGTTCTTCATGTCTTCAAAAAATAGGGATCTAATATTTTATTTTCATCTTAGAATCAGTATGTAATTATTGGTTACAGCTTATATTTGAGCAATTATTTCTTTCTTTAAAAGAAAAATGAAGAAGAAGAAAAGAACGGAGGTATCAAGATGATGACCCTTATTTTATACAAACGTTTTTGTATTGTTACAGTATTTTTGAAGAGGAGTTTATATGTATGATATTTTAAACACCGTAAATTAATTTCGTATGCCTTTGCTGGTGGCAGACCGGACATTGTTGCACAAAGTCGATCCTTAAGAGCCCAGAACCATCGAATATTTGGTAAAGATCTGCTTGTTAGACTTGTAAAACCTATTTTTGAAAGTGATTATCCTCATAAGCAAATCTTTTACTCTTTTCTGTTGAATCCACGACATTTTTAGATACTTCGATGCAAAACCCAGCAGCTTGACCAATCACTGTTAAGCTTTTTTTATACACAGTCTTTTTTCAAGAAAAAAACTTTCCATATTTCTTTTCTAAAAACTCTCCTTCTTTTCTCTATCTACCTCATTTTTTTTTTCTTTTACTTTTGACTTATTCTTGCTCTTGTGTTTTCATAGCAGAGCATCAATAGTCATATACATACATATCTTTATATTAGATAGATACAGATATACTATCGACTTTTATACATCATCATCTTTTTCATAGCAAAACAATTACACATTTACTATACTAGTTAAACATTAACATACAAAAAATAACAATATGGTCTCATCTATCTCAGGGCCAAGGGGAAAACAACGTCTTGTTCTTTTTGGATTTTTCTCAGTCGCTATTTTCATCTTTCTTTTCACAACCATGAGAGGCTCAACATCAGCTCTTGGCAACAATAGTTGTCATACCACACGATCGCTACACACACCACCCCCACAGCAAGTCCGAAAACATACTTACCTGGATCTCAATAATTTAAATTCGACAAAATTTGGTAAACAGGCCCGAGAACATATCCTTGTCTTGACTACGCTTCAAAATGATGAGCAATATATGGATAACTACTTTAATCTACTCGATCGTTCAACATATCCTAACAAACTTATTTCTATTGGACTTCTCGTATCGGATTCTACTGATGGAACTATGGATGAAATCAACTTCCATGTAAACAGACTACAAAACAGGTGGAGCAACCGCTTTTACGAAATTGATGTTTTTCAAAAAGATTTTCAGTTTGAATACCGCAAAGATGATACCTCACTGGACTCAAAAAGGGCAACCATGGCTAGAGCACGCAATTTTTTATTAGCCTCTGCTCTTAAAGAATACCATAGTTGGGTTGCTTGGGTTGATGTCCAACTTCACTCCTATCCTAAATCTATTTTCTCTGATTTAATGTTGGCTGATAGCGATGTTGTAGTTCCTAATTGTTTGTTATACAGAGAAGACGGTTCTTTTTGGGCCTTTGATAGAAACAATTGGCAAGAGACTGATAATTCGCTGGAGATACAGCAACAAATGCCTGAAAGCCAGGTTTTGATGGAAGGTAACAGCTCTACATTATATAATATCTATCTTACTGCAAATATAAAGCATGCTTACACTTATTTATTCTCCTTTAAACAGATTACAACGAATACTCAGTAGGACGATATTTGGTAAAATTTATTTGCTCTTTATAAAATAATGAAATTATAATTAACTAATTTTGTATCTTTATTTCTTTTTTTAGCTGGTTGATATGCCAACTCATGAAGGAAACGACTTCAAAGTGGATTTAGACGGTGTAGGCACAACATTTACATTAGTTAAAGCAGGTGTTCACCGAGAAGGTGCCGTATTCCCTCCCTTTGTATATGAACATGAGATGGACGGAGAAGGATTTGCAAAGATGGTGAAGGCAATGGGCTATTCAGTACGCGGAATTCCAAGCTACACCATTTATCATTTATAATATTATGTCACCTATGTATATCCATAATAGAAAACACACACACTCTCTCTCTCTTTCCCTTTTCCTTTTACATTCACTACATTTTAACTATATCTCTTTTTACACTGTATTAAAACATTCCATTTTTTCTATTGCCAAGCGAACCTGTTTATTATTTATTTATTTTTTAGATTATTAAAACCTGTTGTACAACTTGAAATTGTATCATTTAAAATGACTGTGCTCTTACATCAACACCTCTGTTATTATTTTTTCCAAACAAGGCAAAAAAACTGTAATTCTAGTGTTTGCTATAATTTTAATCACTTTGTATAGGAGGAGAAAGAGAGAGACAAAGAAGTTATCATACTTTATCAGCCATAGGTCTATGGTTATACTAATAGTTTGTAGCTTAGATATTAATACTATAATAGAATACCTTCGCTCTATTTGTGAGTGGAAATAAATGCAAATGTTTTTCTTTGACCGATAAATGATAATAACATGAACTAGCACTGATGTAGTTGATATTCACTTATGTGCTTTCATGAATATTTAGTAAAACATAAATAAGTTTAGAATCTAAATAAAAGCTATTGTTTAGACAATTATAGTTGTGTGGTATTAGCACACAAAATTAATTGAATGACGTTGTTGGTGTTGCTTACAATATTAAAAAAGTAAAGGCTATTTATATACTAATTCTCGTTTTAATATATCAATCGTTATTATTTTTTGAAAATGAATGTAATTTTTTTATATCATTCATTATAAATCATTCTTTTGTTTGATTAAAATATTTATAGTCAAACCTATAGAATTTGACATTGGTAAAGGGTTTCTAAAGACTTTGTATTTCAAAACCAAACGTGGAAAATAAATATTCATGAATTTTCTTATTTTTTGACGCATCTCTTTACAATGGTTCCCCAATTTTTGCATCCTTTCTTTGATCCATTGTTCCACTCGCAACAAGCGAGAGACCACTATACATGAACAAGACTTTCTCCCTATATATTATGATAAATCTGAAATGATATCTAAACTTAAATTTGCTTATATGAATTAATCAATCACTATGTATTTCTCTCTTTCTCTTCTACATGATATAAAATAATCGTATTATTACTTTTGTAATGCGACGCGAAGGGGAAAGAACCATTGGTTAATTAGTCACGACTACCTTTCATTTATTACGTCCGTTGGAATGATTGGGATGACGAATATACGCCACATAAGTAGATTTTATCGGAGACTAAATGTCGAGTTATTATAAACATATAGATATGCTACATGAAATCATTATTATAGTAATACTAGGTTCATTTTGGATGAGAACAATTTACTCGTAATTTTTATAAATATATAAGGATAAGCATGTCGA
>MU622290.1:0-14441 GCA_025399235.1 Backusella circina FSU 941
AGGGAGATGACTTATCTGCCACAAGTTCAAGAAAACTTCCTCTCCTAGTTATATAGAAAAGTATTTTAGATTTTGTGGAGGTGTACAAATATTAAATACATTTGTACCTGGATGTATAACTACACCAGGGGACAATTCAAGATCGTCTGTTCCAATATGTTTGTGCAGAAGTCCTAATGAGTCACTGCGACAGCGAAGCACCTCACGAATAAAGCTATCCAGTTTCACCATCTTCTTGCTAAGAGCAGGAACAAACTCAGCGTCAGGTTGACCCGAAAATATATCTTCTTGCTCCTGTAGTAGTTCCTCGATGTACTCGTTATGTAACATTAATCGGTAAAGAACTTGGTTTGCAGCTTCGGCTGTTGTATGAATACCAACAAAGATAAACATAGTAATAACATAAGTCAATGAATCGATATAATCATCATTAACTTCATAAGGATAAGTTTCGAGTACATAATCAATTAAGTATTTTTCCTATTGTGATAGTTTAATAGGCATTATCATGCCGAGCACTTTTTTCTGTTTTGATACATACTTCTGATTCGAGACCTAATTCTTTCATTTTGTTTTTGTTATCAAGCTCAGCTACGATAGCATTTCTAATGTTTTGTTTATGTTGAGCTATCTTAGTCGATTGGGGGCGGAGTAGGCTATAATATATTTTTTGTTGAGTTCCCTTCCATTTGTGGATAATGAGGCAAGTTTGACATCCTTACCGAATATATAGGGAGTTAATAAAAGGAAAGATTAATCTCACTAAGCTGGGTTTCTGCTCTACTGCTATTTCATTAGCGCATGTTTTAAAGGTATGAATAAGATCCTCTCGCTGAGAGGCAGCTGGACCTATAAAGGCTGTAGCATTTGATCTAGACACCATATCTCTTACAAAAGGCAACAAATTCTCTGCTACATATGACTCTAAAAACGGAAAGTGTTGGATTACTAGAAGAAAATACCCAATATATCTGTTATTTACCTTTGATGTTAGCATCTGCAACTTCTAAAAGCTATCAAAATGAAAAAAAGAAAAGTTTGTGTTGGCTAGAACCATTTTACATATTTACATAATCATAACTTACCTTCTTATACGACCGTGGTCCATAAATATCAAGGTTGGGAGTCAAATGCTTTTTAACTATTTCTGCTATGATTGCTTTTGGAAATATAATAGATTTTGTTGGAAACAAGAAATTTGGTCCAATATACTTATTTGAAAGAAAAGAAAATTGAATAAGTAAGAAGGCTTGGTAGTTTAACTAACATTTTAGCCAATTAGTACCTTGAATTTAGATGCAAGAAAGCTCATATTAGGGTTTCTAAGCACGTCTGCGGCATTTTTTGCACCTACGACTGTAGTAAGACGTCCGTGCAAGTGAGCACGAAAAGATCTTCCATGATTGAGCGTACTAGTCATGGCAAACAGTTTGGGATCTTTATAGAATTGAAGAGTCGAACCGACTGCTGGCCAAACATAAGGGACGGTAGGTAGCTTGGTTTTATCCTTTTTCGCTTAAAAGCGTTATTTTCTCCGAAAGTCATGACTTTGAATAACTTATTTTACAAACCTTTTTAAAGAAAGTGTTTAATAAAAGTGTCAATGCTGCAACGGTGCTGAGAGATAAGACTATTGTTTTCTTATGCTTTTCAAATATTAAATCCATCTTTTGTTTTTGTTTTTAAAAAAAAAATGTAGGAAAGAAAGTTGATTTTTAAGATTTTCTCTTTTTTTAAAACTTCTCCTGAATTTATACGTCAAAGTCGATCCTGGGGGTTTTTTTTTAAGTTTCGTTTTTCTTAAAGTAACGACGGTCACTGTAACCACTTTATTATCAAAAGTCTCAAATCATTATTTTTATGATTATTGCTATTAATGTACTTTAACCTCATCTGTTTAAAATAATGAACAATAATACACTGGTTGAAGTACATAAAATCAGTGCTCTACCATCCACGTATTCGATTATAGTCCACATGCATATCTTTCAGATATTTAACGCCCTTCTCGAGTTCTTATGATACATGGCATAAGCAAAACATTGTATTTGCACAACAAATAAACAATTCTTGATATTGATAGCTATAACTCTTATTTAATTTTAAATAAACTACTTGGTGTTCTTTCATATAATACACAAGTATTGCTATTTGATTTATTAACAAAAACCCTTTCGGTACTCGATTCCTCCCTCCCCCCCTATTTTTTTTTTTCCATGATACCTTATATACCAAAAAAGGAAAAAGAAAAAGAGCACAGCTACAATACTCTATCACTAAATATAACAGAAGTCTATGTTGCTAATCATCCTATTAAGCAAATAATATGAATATATCAGTCTGGTGGAGATAGTGAAGAGTATTTTTTTTCATTAATGTTTTCCGCTTTTTCTTTAATATGCATACACTATTTATAGTATTCAAGGAGATAGGCAATACTAGGGAATGAGGGAGTGTGTATCTCCAAGCTATCATAAGTAAAATATCAGCACTTCAGTTTTATTATTAGTACACAGGTAAATGGACTCTGGTTTTTCATTTATTTATTTTTATTTTGAAATACATGACAAATAAACATAATAGAACTTTAGATTACTCCTCATTTCTTTTTGGTTGCTTTGCGTAAGCGTGTGTGATATTGCAAATCAAAGATAAGGTTATCCAAGCAGTTGATACAAGAAGGAAAGCACATTAATTTTATTAATCATTCACTCTTTGTAGTGGTTACGTATTGCTAGTGACTATCCTTCTTTTTATCGCAATCAAAATAGTCTCGTACATGTCCTTATATTAGCCATGTTATTTACTTATATCACCACTTTATCCATCACATGCAAAGAGAATAGAGTAGATATCTATTTAAGGAGGCATTTCCCTTTCTCTCGGTTAAATCTATTGAAACACACGCTTGTGGCGTCCCTCTGATATAATGTATTTTTCAAGAAAATGAGAAAAGGTTTCAAATTATTGAGAAACGATTGATGACAAGACAATTGACTAAAAAGGGAGAAGACTAAAGGGGACTAAGTTCATGATCCAACCCAATGAATGATTAAACAAGAGGATATATCTAAGCGTCTAAATGGATCCCATCTATCGTCAACTTCCTTCTGATTCATGGTATTGACAACATGCTTTGGTTCTCTACTCTATGGATTGTCTTTATTTATACAATGGTTATTTATTTTTTCTCAATATCTTGAAATAAACAGAATTGAATGCTTGACTATCGTAATATTGGGAATGTTCAATACTTTTAACCAAAAACAGTGCTAATAGAATCTAAAATTCAATAAAAGGTATATCAGCGCAATAATGTACGAGGGGAGTAGGTAATTGATGAGAGAGATAACATTAAATGATATACAATTCTTTCAAACAAAGAAATACATTTATTTTTAAGCAGAAAACTTTCCTTTTTTGGCATCACTCTTTTGAGTAAGAAAAAAGCCACCCAAAGAGTGTATCACTCTTTTTTTAAAAAAAAAAAATTAAAAAAAAATTAAAGGCATTTTTCTCTTTACAAAAACTTAGTGTAAATATTGTTATTCTTATTATTTACACCCTTTATCTAACTTTACAATACAAATAGAATGAGTCAAAATGAAGAACATAATACCGAGGCTTTAAAAAGCACTCCAATAATGTAAAAATGACAGTTTATTATTATCTTCTTGTTTATTAACAGTGTATATTGTATAAATGACTTAGTGTTGATGAACAACAAGTACCTTCAACCACTGAAGCTAGCTCTACTGAGGCTATAAAGTCAACCGAAAAGACAGGTAAACTATCAAGCGATAGTATGTATTTTATGTTTATATTGACTTACTTTTTGTATGTTTACGTAGCCACTTCAACCGAGACTGAAAAACAAGTAAGTTATTGTTTATATTTACAACGAACTGTAGTGAGGTTAAATTTATTTATGTTCATTTCAAAATAGTATGGTGCTTTTAACGGATTCTCTTACAAGCAGGACATCGTAACTCAACCTCGCACTAACAAAGCAATTGCTATTGTCAATCCTGACACACGTGAAATTGTTAATCCAAACACACGCGAAGCTGACAATGTCAATAACGAGACCAAGAAGGTAGGCAAAGAAGCATATGGTGAAAGAATGGATAATAATATATACTATTTTGGTTACATAGAACGATGAGGAATCTAAAAAGAAGGAAGAGGAAGAACGTATCGCTGCCATTACAGCCGAAAAAGCATCCCGCGCCTCCGGACCAGGTAGATTAGATATGTCTGCCATCCCACCTCACGTATTCCATGATTCACCTGTCAGTACACCCACCAGTCCTTCAGCACCTGAAACACCCTCAGAAGCACCCTCATCACCTGCTAAAAAGGCGTCCGTATTAGCTTCACTACTCGCACCACCCATGCCAATAATTGATGATACAATGACACTTGAATATCCTCCCGAATTCCTTGCACCCAAACCTTTTGTCGATGGTAAAATTGCATATGAAAGAGACTTTTTGTTACAGTTTCAACCTGTTTGCCCAGACAGCACCTTTGATCTTTCCGATTTCCAGAGTTTGATGGAATCTCATCAAGGTGACCGTAGAGGAGGTAATGGTGGTGGACGTCGCCAAAATTCTGAACGTGGTGGCAGGGGTTCCCGCACTCCCTCTGGTGGCCAGAGCATGTCCCGTCATGGCTCTCGTGATGGTCGCGGTGAGATGGGTAAGTTTGCTTCTGGTGGTCGCCAGCTTTCACATCGATCTGGTAGCAATGGTCCCAATTCCCCTGGTGCTATGGAACGCCAAGGCTCTCACGGTGGCAGAAGCCGCAGTGGTCGTGGAAAAGGCCGTCACAATCCCAAGCAACAGGAGGGTGGTCCTACTATTCCTCTTGACCAGGTTGTTCCCCTTGAAAAAAGTGAGAATCGTTGGGTTGCCAAGGCTACTTCAGATAATCCCGAAGAACTCAAGGCTGAGAATGATCTTATTCCTCAAGATGTTATTGCTCGTAAGGTCAAGTCGCTGTTGAACAAATTGACGCTCGAAAAGTTCGACTCCATCTCGGACCAAATCATTCAATTTGCTCTCCAATCAGAGAAGGAAGAGGATGGTGAGACTTTACAAAATATCGTCAATCTCATCTTTGACAAGGCTGTAGACGAAGCTGCATTTGCCGTCATGTGGGCCCGTCTTAGTCGTAAGCTCTACGTTGTCGTCAGTGAAAACACCAAGATTAAAGATCTCGAAGCTCTTGATAAGCATGGACAACTCCTCACACCCATGTTCCTTTTCCGTCGCTATCTCTTGAATCGCTGTCAGCGTGAGTTCCTTGAGGGTTGGAACCAAAATATGCCCGAATTGGATACCAATAATGCTGAGGTGATGATGTCAGACGAGTATTATGCTGCTGCCAAGAAGAAGCGTCGTGGTCTTGGTCTAGTTGTTTATATTGGTGAGTTGTACAAGATGAAGATCTTGTCATTCAAGATTATGAGTCAGTGCTTTATGCGTCTTGCAAATGATCCCATGGAGATTGAGGATGCAGAGGCCGAGACTTTGTGTAAATTGTTGGGTACTGTTGGTAAAATGTTGGAGGTGGATAGTGCAGAAACAAAAGGTCTTTTGGATACTATCTTTGGAAGAATGAAGATCATGCAAACACAGAATGAAAAGTTGAGCTCAAGAGTTAAATTTATGATTTTGGTAAAGAGACACACACATATAGACAAGGGGAGGAGGAGAACCATCTAAACTCAATGCTTTTTTTTTTTTTTTTTTTATAGGATGCTTTCGATCTTCGTAAAGATAAATGGGTTTCCAAGAACAGCAAGCAGCCTGCACCCACCACTATTGCGCAGATTCACGAACAGGCTAAGAAGGCCAATGATGAAAAGGAAATCATGAAGCGTCAATCCAGCTCTCGTGGCCCCAGTTCTCGCCCCATCTCCCGTCAGAGTTCACAGGCAGGTGCCCGTGATATGAAGCGTCAAAGCTCTGCTGCCGGTAAAAACATCAAGAAGCAACCCCAGAACCGTGGTGGCGAAGATCAAACTGCTGGTGATAAGGGAGGAGATGGTTGGAGTACAGTTGGTAACGGTCCCACTACACCTGTTCGTTCTGGAAGTCGTAATGATTTGGCCAACTTTGGAAAGACGGATAGATCAAAATCAAGAGCTGGTTCTAATGTGCTCAGTCCTTCTGCTAGCCCCTTCTCTAGTTTGGCCCGTAATGCTAAGCCTTCTGCTGCTGGAAATGACAAAAAGTCAAATGTATCTTCCGAGTCTCGTGGAACCACTGCTATGAACATGTTTAGGTAAATTTTCTTTAAGAAAAAAAAAAAAAGTCAATATAGATTGTCAGTACTTGGTTTTAATCATCCTACTTTATCATTTACAAAGTGCTCTTGGTGGTGAAGGTGAAGAGGAGGAAGAGGAGGAAGTTCCAGTAGTAAGAAAGAAGTTGGAACTCTTGCCTCGTTCTCAACCTGCTGAAGGTGAAGAGTATAATGACGACGAATCCGACAAGAACGAAGAGGAAGAAGCTGCTCCTGAGAAGCCTAGATTAAGCGATGATGTCGTTGCCCGCAGATGTAAGAATACCATTGATGAATACTTTAGTCTTCGTGATAAAACTGTAAGTTGTAACAAGGTGTGAATGAGCGGGAATAGGAATAATAACAATGATAACCATTAGGAACTTGGTGAATGTATTAAAGAATTGGAGTACACAGAATACCGTGTTATTTTTGCTAGCAAGTTATTAGATATTGTTGAACAAAAAGCATCTGATGTTGATGTGGCTTGTGAGATCATCACCGAATTGTATAATCAGAAGCTTATGCAAAAGGAAGAGTATTTGGTGGCCTGTAAAAAGTTTATGGAAGGATATGAAGATTTGATTCTCGATGTTCCACAAGCATCAAAACATGTAAATACACTCCTTGCTGCAATGGGTATTGAACGTTCTGAAGTAGAGCCAGAGGAGATCTAAAGACACAAAAAAGAAAAAAAAAAAATAAGAATGAAGGATTTGAAAAACAAGAATTAAATTTACATATATACTATTGTTATTATAAACATTTATTGGCATCTTTTTCGTTTCTCTTTCTCTTTTTTTTTTTACTTCTTTTTGACTTTATCCGGTTGATCCGGCTGACTGGAAAACAAAGCATTCTTTTTTTTTTCTTTATATTGTTATTCTCATCATTTCAAAATAAAAGCTAAAATAAAATAATAAAAGATTTTTATATCAACTAATATCCTTTTTTTTTCATTCGATCATATATTTCTATTTTACCATTTAAGAACAAAAAAGAAGTAAAAAGGAGGGCAATCATATTAGGCTTTATTATCAGCAAAAACATGATAAAACAACATAAAACTGAACATCAATCATGTTCCGATGTTTAAATCCCATTAGTTTAACCGATGAAAAATAGTATAGTCCTTCTCCACAATTTTTCCGATATTGATTCTGTTAAATCAACGGAAAATTTATTATTATAATTCTTACACTTTCTCTCTTCTTCCTTTTCTCTCTTTTCTATACAACATAATACTATGCAGTTAAAACCAGGCCAGCCCATCAAAACAACAGGCAGGAATTTAGCAGGTCTTTGGCGTCCTTCCTTTGTTAAAATCGACCAAAAGCTGTATGTCTTTGGTGGAGGAGGAAACGTCACAGATGATTTGCATTATTTGGATTTATGTACAATGCGTTGGGAAATAATTCAAGTAAAAATAAATAAATAAAACGCTCTATAGAATTATTAAATATTAATCAATACATATATAAAAGATTGTTTCAGGTACTCCACCTTGTAAGAGATATGGTCATTCTGCCACCCGCTGGAAGGACACAATTGTGGTATTTGGTAAATTTTTATATGATAGTAATACAAGATCCAGTTAAAAACTGAATAAATCGTATTTAGGCGGTTGTAACGAATACCAAGAATACTGTAATGATGTCCATATTTTCGATTTAAAAACAAATAGCTGGCATCAGCCAACAATCACAGGCACCATTTCACCTCGATACCTTCATAGTGCTACTGTTTTTGATGATAAGTTGATCGTTTATGGTGGATTTGCAAAGAGTTCAGATTGTAAGAAAACCAAAATATGTGATCAAATTAAATTTAAAAAAAAAAAGTTATATAAATGTATGCATGTATATGTATATATAGACATTTATATAATAACAACATGTATAAAGATCATTAAAATTAAATCAAAGAGGTATTTTTTTTTTCTATGTGTACTTGATTGTACATATTAGGCACTTATGTATTGGATGAATTGTGTGTTTTAGATTTAAATACAATGACATGGCAAAGATACCACGATATGCCACCAAGGTATAATCATTCTGCCACACTCATCAACAATAGAATGTATATATATGCTGGAAAAGACGAACAGGGTAACACCGTATCCGATCTATTTATGATTCATCTCAACAAACTACCCTATGTGCCGCACCTCGTCCTCAGTGGACAACAGCAGGCTTGTAACAACCGTATGGTGCTACTCAAAAGCCAGCACTTTTGTGATACAGCATGCGGCAAACTATTGGTCTTTGGCAGGTATCTCAACAAGTCACAACAGGAATCGACGTACAGTTTATGGATGCTGGATTTGGATACACTCGAATGGGAAAAGCAGGAATGTGATGGTCATTTTGATATGGGTGGATGGAATTATTTTACAATCATGACAGAGAGAGAGGACGAGGAGCCATTGGAGAGTCAGGATGAGGTTGCTACACATCATTTACTGTTTCTGGGAAATATTGATCCATATCGACCTCAGGGTTATGATCACTTTAGGTAATCCGATCAATAAAACAATAAATCTTTAAAGAAAAGGCAATGCATTTATATTTATTTATTATATCCATCTAGAGATGCATTGGTGGTTCATGGTGAATCATTAGGTCTTTACGATATCGCAGAACCTCACTTCTCTACCGAATTTATACAATTACTCAACCGACCCGAACTCTCCGATTTTACCATCATTGCCTCCAACAGCATAGCCATCCATGCCCATCAAGTCATATTGCTGACCCGTTGGCCCCATTTCAAAAAGGTGATTACAAACGACCAAAAGGAGCTTGTACTCAATGAATCGTTTGATGTTATCATGACCTTCTTACGTTTCCTCTACAGTGATAGACTGGACCCTGCTGCATCTTGGCCGGTTGTCTGCGACGTTTTGGTGATGGCGTACCGCTACTCACTGCACCGGCTAAAGAAGCTCTGCTGCCAGCGTCTCTTCCAGTGCCATATGGCCATCGATAGCTGTGGACTCATCTTTGAAAAGGCCATCGTTGCCGACGAGATGGGTCTCAAGCTCCTATCGCTCCGTTTCATGTTTCAGCATTATGGGTCGTTGCTCAAATCTAACCGGTTGCTCTGTTTGCCTACACCTGTTCGTGACGCTTTTCTTGAGGCTGTGCCCGAAGAGGCTGTGCTGGAGGTGGGGAAATCAACAAAATCTGTGGATCAACCTCCTCCATTGTTTACAGTGTTTCAACAGCAAGCTCAGAATGAACTTATTCCAATTGAAAACCATGCTGATATGACTGTAGAAGTATAATAGTTGTTTTAAATAATGAATAAATATAGAAAAAAAAACAGTAAGTATTTGAAGACCCATAATTTGTGATTCAATTTCAAATTGTATAAATGCGAGAGACATGTTTGAACACAAAGGAATTCCTTAATTACGTTCTGTAATTTTAATTTGACACATAGACAGTGTTCTGCTTTTTTTATTCAGTGAATGTTTGAACGATTTCCGTCAAAAAGAAGGAATTTCCTTTTATTCTTTTCTGATTGAAGACTTGGATTCTTTGGTCACAGAATGAGTGGAAAAAATACCTTAAAAAAAAAAAAAAAAAAAAAAAAAAAAAAAAAAAAATAACATACTGTGATCCATTATCTAGGTACAATATCCATATTCCAATAAACAACCTGTTTCTTGGTATATGTAGCATTGAAAAAAAGGAAAAACAAACCCTACCAACATACAGACAACAGATAGAGGTAAAAGCCCATTATTCTTTATTTAAGCTTTTTTGTTGTTGTTGTTGTTAATAATATTATCAAGTTCTTTTCCTTTTTTTTGTGTGCATGTTTATTACTTTGAAACGAAATGGATCCAGAAACACCTACTGAAAAAGATAAAGAAACACCCATTGCACATCATGAACTCAATTCTTTAGACCTGGCCGCTCTTCAATTGCATCAATTGAATGCTGCCCAGGCAAATGCATTAGCGGAAGCAGCAGCAGCAGCTCTGGGTGGGGCAACGGCCACCGAGAGTTATCAACAGTTATTTACCAAAAAGCAGTCCATTTGCGGCATTTTTTTTTACCAGAAGGAATGATTTAGGCCGGTCAAGGATATATGAGTCTTTTGTCCATACACGACTATTGATATGCATCCTGTTATTGTGTTTTGGGTGATTGCAAGTTTGACTTCACAAAGAGAATTGTTTCGATTTTTACATCATATATCTATTTCTTTTCTTTTTTTTTTTTTGGTAAATGGGTTGAATTCATATATACTACGCCCAGTTTCCCGATACCCGACACGGTTCCTTTTTCCAAATTTCTACCACTGAGATATATTTTATCGCTTGATTGATTTTCCTATACAAGAGGACAATTGAGCTTCTATGTATTGTTGTTTAATATGCACAAGATCGCTTTTGTACGCCAAATATAATACAAAATAGGATGTCCCATTGAGTACAGGATGAGCGCAGAACTCTCCAAGACACAGATCTGTAACCAAATTGTCATATTCATAAGATGATTGGTGATCGATAAATTACAATTTTATTTTGACTTTTGAAAGAAAAGGGGCTCTTTATTTTTATCTTTATTTCCCTTTTTATTTTATACAAAACGACAGAGAGTTGGATAATCAAAATCTAATTTCCGCTTTTTTTTTATTTTATTTTAATATGAGTGTAAAAGACATGGAATGTATATAAAAGAGCTATCGAGAATATAGAATAATGAGATTTCCCAGGTGATTTACGATATTTTTTATTAAATACAGTTGAGCCTCCAGACAAGGATTTAAGCATTGGACCTGACATCTTTATAAAAGCCAAACAAGGAAACTCGTTTGCACAGCTTGATATTGGTAATACTTTATCTTCATTATGTTTAATAGCCGATTATATATATGTAGGAGTTAACTTGAATACTTAGGAAAAGCATATTTTGAAGCCTCTTATGTAAACAACAGCCTTATAGGCGCGTTTAAATGGATCATTCTGGCTGCATAGCAACAAAATAGTGAGGCACAGTTTAAGCTGGGTGATTTGTAAGCCTTTGGACAAGGTGTTGAAAAGGATGAATTTACTGCGTATGATTGGTTCCTGAAATCTGCTCTCCAAGGTTACCCCAAAGCCCTTACACGCATTCATAATCTTTATCACAATGAAACGGGTATGCATTGTCGCGGACAGAAAGATGAGAAAGAAGACGAATGTGCCACGGCTGAGTTCAAAAAGAAGAACAAAATCAGGGAACTGAACGAGTACAGAATAGAGCAACTGCAGCCTAAATTGACCAGGATCAAAGAGTACTTTTCAAATCTTTTTAGCACTTGTCATAAACAAATCAAAGACGAATAGCAACAGGACAAAAAGGACGTTTATTTGAAACTGGGAATTTTGTATCAACATGGATATGGCATTAGACAGATCACATCCCGGGCTATCGAGTTCTATACACTTGCAGCTGAACAAGGGAATACTGACGCCGCATTCAATCTTGGATACATATATCACCAGCATTACGACATGAAATGGAACTACCGTGAAGCTTTCAAATAGTATACGATCGCTGCTAAAAATGGAAACTATTAAGCCCAGAACGGTCTTGCCTTCTTGTATCTGAAAGGTCTTGGCACCGAGACAAGTCCTTCAGATGTACTTTATTGGTACAACAAAGCTGCTGAAAGCCGTCACATAAATGCAATGATTTCACTTGCCAGTATTTTCCGAAAAGGAGATATCGTCAATCAAGATGATAAAAAAAAACTCTAGAATGGTATACAAAAGCCAATAAAGAAGGAAGCACTGTTGCTGAAAACAGTCTAGAGTCACTCTACAATCATCAACGCCTTCCTGTCACTGATAGTGAGCCAAAATTATACTCCAAAAGAGGCATGTGTTCGAAGCTCCATTCAGACGTTTCAAATATTCCAGAGTCTGTTGATTTGGAGAAGCTCAAGCAGTTGGCCATGAATTGCAAAAAAGGAGATGGACAAGCTATGCTTGATATCGGAAGGAAGTATCTTGAAGGAAATGGGTTTCCTCAAGACAAGTACGCTGGATTCAGGTGGATTAGGAATGCTGCCAAAGCTAAATTGAATGAAGCTCACCTTGGAAGCTTAGATGCTCAGCTTAAATTAGCAAAAATATACGGAGATAATGACGAGGAGTGCTATAACACAAAGACATCATTCGAGTATTATCAAATGGCTGCTGAACAAGGCAATATAGAGGCTAAATATAAAATAGCTATAATGCATCTTGATGGACAAGGCACTAGTCAAGACCTCATCAAAGCATATTATCTATTCAAAGAATGTAGCCGTCTTGGCAATTACCTGATAATGCAACGACTGGTAAACTTGACTATATAACGTGCTTTCGAATGTGGGAGCATGTAGCAGATCAAAGAAATGTAGAATTACAGTATAATCTCGGTGTGATGTACGAATAAAGTAATGCAGACTTGACCCTATCTGAAGCTGCTAGATGGTATTCTCGAGCTGCTGATTGTTCTCATATTCTAGCCCTGTATCATCTAGGCCGACTCTACGAAACTGGTCAAGGAGTGAATCTGGATTATTCAGAAGCAATCAAATACTACCAAAGAGCCAGTGACCTCGGCGATCTTGACGCTCTATATCGACTAGGCATCATATATCAACATGGTAAAGGTATTGCACCAGATACTAAAAAAACCATCAACTACTATACTCAAGCAGCCGAAAAAGAAGATACCATGGCCCAATTCACATTAGGTAGATCATTTGAGGAGGATCAATTACTTTCAAAAAACATACTAGAAGCTGTCAAATGGTACTCAATATCAAATTCACAAGGCAATGAAAATGCTCAAAATTGGCTTCATGATTATTACGATGGGTTATATACCAGTGATTCTTTTTATAGGAGATACTTTCAAATTCTCTTTCAAATTATTGAGATAAACAACAGCAGAAAGAACAACCAAAACAATGAATCGATAGGATCGGTGCATTATAAACTTGGATATATGTATTTTTACGGTTATGGTACTAAACTGGATTACAAAAAGGCACTAGAATACTTCCGAAATTCGACCCAAGATCTGTACTAATGATACAGCACGGTTTTTTTCAGAAATAATTGATGGTGATATACCTGCTTCATTGATAGAAGAATATTTGAAAAAAGTGAAGATGTTTGAAACTGCAATTGATCAACTTGATCTAAGCTTTAAAAAAAAAGCGTACATTTTTTGTATAAACAAAAATATTGAAGGAGCTTTATTTTTTTTGCCACATTTTGTCTTTGTCTTTGTCTTTGTCAATTTCTTTCTCTTTTTCCTTTTCCCTTTTCCCTTTTTCTTTTCTTCTTTTTCTTTTCTTCTCACCGCCACTTTTAATTCAGCGCTTAAAAAATTAAAGTGAGTCAGACATAAAAAAAAGAGATCAGCTTATTCAAACCGAATCTACAATCAATATATCCGCTACTCCAGAGAGAAATAATTTTTACTGAACCTTAAATATAAAAATGAGACGATTGCGCTGCGCACTAAGTTTATGACGAGAAGAAGAAAAAATGACGATGACAAACTTCTTGATCCAGGAGTAGAATTGAATCGCTGAAAAAATGAGGATAAAGCAAATTACCCCTCTTCACTATTTTCAATTATTACTTTGTACTTAAAAAATGCCTTAAATATTCATTCAACTATACTTGTATTTCTTTAATTTTAGATAACCAATGTTTAAATATGTACCTGTTTCTGTGATTGGGAACATCTATATTTCTCTCTCTTTCTGCATTAATCGATAAATAATGTAAATATTATAAATCTGCACGGCTGCGAGCGAAACTCTAGGTTTTTATTTTATTTTATTTTAATTCAGCTGCTAACAAATGTCCAATTGAGATATGGCACAGTTCCTTCGTAATACCCCTTTGGAGATCATTTAGGAGAGTCCTTCTGGGTACATTTTTCCAAGTTATTGTATTTGCATACACCAGAAACTATGGTCCGGCAAAAAAAATAAAATAAAATAAAAAACGAAGATGCTTTTTCCAGTTTCTAAAAGCATCTGTAAAATTATGATAATACATAGCATCGGTCAATACAAAATACTTGATGTACCGTCGCTATTAACTTATGAATGACTTTGATAGACATTAAGTAAATGCTGAT
>MU622290.1:16409-28189 GCA_025399235.1 Backusella circina FSU 941
CATTCATTCATTAAAACATATAAACAACAAGACCACATTCTTTTTTCTTATTTATATAAAATACATTCATCTTTTTTTATTTTTTTGTAAACACTCACACACGATTAATGACAGAAGAAACACAAGGCAATGTAGAAGTGGCAACTTCTCATCGAGTGAAATTATATCAATTAAATGTTGAAACGAATTGGGAAGATAAAGGAACCGGACAGTGCGTTTATCAAGTGGTTCGTTTTTACTATTAGTGATTGGTAAACAAAAAAAAAACACGCGCTAAAGAGAGATAAATAGAATACAGATGGTACACCAGATCAACTTGTGGTTCATTCAGAAGAAGATAACTCTATACTATTGACTTCAAATGTATTCAAACGACGTTTATATCAAAGACAACAAGGTGAGAAGCGACCTAATGATGATGATGATGAAGTAGAAGAAGAAGCTTATATTATTAATATAGATACTTTAATTGTATGGACTGAATCCGATCAAAGGGATTTAGCCTTGAGTTTTCAAGATCCCGCTGGTTGTGAAGAAATTTGGCAAGTAAATATTAAGAGTTGCTTCAATTAATAAATTTAATTTATATTCATTAGGCAGTGTATCGGTAAAAGACAAGAGCGAGACACTACCAGAGCAGGTACAGTTTTTAAAATAAAAAGTAACCCCTTCTTTTCGTTCTCAACTTCTCTATAGTAGATACGAGTAACAACCTTGAAGATGATGATGATCTCTCACCAAAAAGTCTTTCACCTGAACTTGAGAGCTTACCTTTACCTGAATTGTCAAATTTAAAGGAAATATCGGAAACATTAAGTAACCAATTGACATTACAAGAAAAAGAAAGACTTTATTCGTTCATGACCTCTGCAGTGAGTCTGCTATTTTAAAAGGAAGGAAGGGGGGGTAACCTATTATTAACACTCTATTATTAGAATTACGTTGAGAAACTAGTGCAGTTATTTGAAACGTGTGAAGACTTGGAGGATATAAAGGATTTACATCTTTTATATAATGTTACTGTTTCTTTATGTAAGTGGATAAACGAAAGAACAAATACATTATTATTATTATTATTTATACTCTTGCTTTTTTAGTGGTGTCATTTGGTGATCAAGGTATTATTGATCTAGTGTTACAAGATGACAATGTCATGCAAGTCATGGGTATTTTGGAATGTAAATATACTTTTTACAAAAAAGAGAGGGGAAGTTTTGTTTTAACAGGAAAATGGCTATTATAGATAGTCCAAGCGTACCTGGTTTAAAAGCAAAACATAGAGAGTTTTTACAATCCCGTGGAAGTGCTGAACAGGTAAAAAAAAAAAAAAAAAAAAAAATCAAGCAAATATTAAAAAAAGGTTAAAAAAAAAAAAAAAAAAAAATCAGCACACCTTGTAAAACAAAAGACGTCTGACACTATTTATATAGTATATTCCAGTAAAAGATGATGTCATGATTCAAAAAATAGATCGCGCATTTCGCCTCGAATACTTGCAAAGCATTTTCTTAACCAACGATAACTTCTCAGATGACATGTTTATCGGTAGTATGAACACCATGGTTTATCAGAGCTATTCCGATATTGTGAATTATGTTCAGAATCACCGTCAGTTTATGAATGACCTGTTTGATCTTGTACGAAGTGAAGATACATCGGCTGAGAATAGAAAGGACGCAATAAAGTTTATTATTCAGTTATGTAATCTAACAAAGCAAATGCAGAGCTCTGCACGTGTCAATTTACTTAGGTAAAAGATATTATTATAATATATATTCAACACGCTTTTTTATTTATTTATTTTATTTATATATAGAGCACTTGTAATACATGGACTATTTGATATGCTTTGTTATGGCCTTGTAGAGCAAGATCAATCCCTTCGTAGTGGATGTGTCTCACTCTTGGCTTCATTTACAGATTTGGATGTCAATACAGTGCGATCTCATTTAACAACATGTCTGGATGATAATGATTTATTGCATGTTATTGTATCTCAATTTACCACTGACGCTGATTATGATTTCAAGGTACAATATGCGGAGGTTTTACGATTACTATTGGATCCAAATGGGAATATACCGGCTACGGGTGGTCCATCATTGACTGTCGATGTAAGTGTTTTGCTTTCTCTTTTTTTCTTGGTGGGAGTTTTTTTTTTAATAAACTATTTTTGGATTTCAATAGAGTAAGCAAGATTCCGAAACTGAAAGTTTCTTGGCACTTTTTTATGAAAAGCACGCGGACACTTTACTCAGACCCATTGATGATGTCCCAGTTAAGCCCATGGGACTTACGGGCTCAATTGAGGCTTTGGATATGTCTTTGGACCAGGCGCAGCTGTGTCTTTATATTTGTGACCTTGTTAGTTTTATTGTGCGCCAGCATCAATTCCGTAGTAAATTCATACTACTCCAGAAGGATAGGTTTCTGAAAATTGCACAGTTTTATAGATGTAAACAAATATGTATCAAACTAGGTAATATAAATAATAATGATTATTTAGAATTACTTATTTAAATATCCTTTTATATAAACAGCTGCCCTGCGTGTATTTCGTGTGTGTATAGGCACCTCTGATGAATTCTACCATCAACACTTAATCAAATTAAATATATTCGAACCCACCATACGAGTACTTTTGGATACAAATGGACGTGATTGTTTATTGAATTCAGCATGTCTTGATATACTCGAGTTTATCAAAAGGGAGAATATTAAAATGCTTGTCAGTCATTTAATTACCCAATTTGGAACAGTGCTGGACACTATCACTTATATTCCAACAACGAGAAGTTTAAGATTAAAATACGATCAGAATAGTGATTATGCTGCTTCCATGAACAAAAAGACATCCTCATCACCAAAGCCAACAGAAGCAACGATTGAGTCAAGGTAAGAAGGAGGAAAAAGAGAGAATGGTCTTCATGTACTCATAGTTCTATCATTACAGTGAAACAAAGACAGATGAAGGTATGGAAGATGATTACTTTAACACATCAGACGATGAAGAGATACCAGAGCAATCATCAACACAACAAACAGTGGTGCCTTTAGTGACTTATGACGATGATGAAGACGATGATGACGATACCGATAGTAATAATAAAAAGAGTAATAATAATAACAACAATGAGGATGATTCATTAAAACGAAAAGAACCCGATGACGATACATCCTTTTTGCCACCCAAAAAATCAGACGACGAGGACGATGAGGATGATGTGTTGGCTTCAAGAACCAAACGAAAGACAATAACGACAAATACAACAACAAAGATGGTGATCAAGTCGCCAGTCACCAAAAAAATGAGATCTTCATAATTTAGAGAGATTTATTTTTTTATTATAAATATTGAACAAGAAAAAAAAATAATAATAAACAAGAAAAAGAGGAGATAAAGAATGAAGAAAATGCGAGATGATTGTTACTTTTTAAAACAAGAGAAAGGGTTTATATGTAATAAGAATAAAAATGAACTTGGTATATATACACAAAAGTAAAAAAGTGTGCTAGCTGCAATAAAATATTTAACAAACAGGAATCAAATAGCCTTGTTCCTCTTCTTCTTCCTTGCATTTGTAATGCGTTGAAAGACCTGTAAAAAACAGGGGACCATTGTTGAATTGGGTATTAATGGTGAGTTTGGGTTTACGTGTCTTTTTGATGGGAGTTTCTTCAAAGGGTGAATCCAAAGCACGTCTTCGTGAGTTGGGTACAAGTGATAAATTGAGGGGTTTAATCATGGGTCTATTGTTGTTTGAAGTGATGATGACAGTTTCTTCTTCTTCATATTTGGGTGGAGTAGGAGGACGGAAAGTATAAGAGATGGGCATTGGCTCAGAAAAGGCAAAGCATGATCGATCGTATTCGTCAGAGCTATAAGTGGGAATAATGGTAATGTCATCGGAGAAGCGAACTGATTTGGTCATTGTGTATATGTATTGTTGTAATGTTGTACGTTATTAATGTGAATGTAAAGTAAAGAGTATTGCTTTTTGATATGCGATAAATAATAATAATAAAAAAAAAAAAAAAAGGAAAATGATCTACAAATGGGGTGGTATTTATAGGTAAAAAAATCTGACTTCTATTTTTACAATAATGGTTACATCCCCTAGCTAAATAAAGTTTTTTGTTAAAATTACCACAAAAGGGAAAAGAGAAAATCAACAAATTTAGTAGAATATTTTTTTTAGTTCAGAAAATAAAGGCCGTGTAAAAATAAAAATGAATTTAATTGGTCCGTTTAATTGGCATCGTTCTATTTTTATTTATTTTACCTCTACCTTACCCGAGAGAGAGTAGATTATTTTTATGATTCGTCTAAAAATAACCATTGGATATTATTGACAATATTTTAGATTCATCTCTCTTTTTTGATCTTTTCACCCCAAATCTGCATGGATTTTCTTCACTTTTCGACACTAGTCCAAACTAGGTTATTTTTCCTTTTGGACATGAAAAGCTTTTTTGCCAAGGCTGTGCTTATTCTTTTTGTTTTTTGTTTTTTTTATTACCAGCATGCTTGGATTTTTCTTGGATTCACCTGATACAGTCTCTCCATGAATACCTGTGTTTATGTATGTAATGTAATGCATGCCCAGAAAATCTTTACTTTTTTACACTATGCGCATATCGAGAACACATATAAGCCCACTTTTTATTAAATGGTAACATAAAAGCTTAGTATTTTCTTGTGCTCTCATTTCATGCAAAACATTCTTTAGTTTTGTTTAATTTTATAAATTCTCCTTATTATTACTACTATTCAGAGTGGCAAAGTGTAGGAAAATAAACCCTTTTAAAAAATACAATATATCCGTTTTTTTACATTAAATAAAGGGGTAAAGGGGGGAGATTGTTTTATATATATATATATAAAAATAACTTTTTTGAATGTCAATTGAATGTCAAAAAAGCATAATAATGTGTAACATTGTATTTAAGGAGGAGAGAGCATATTAAGAGGCTATGTCTTGGATTTGTAAAATAAAAACCAAGCAAAATAAAAAAAGCGCATGTCCATTTCATATTCTTACATTTCTATTGATAGAATACCTCGTTCTTCTTTATACATCTTTTATGAGCCACTTTATATAAAGACAAGAAGAGTACATATAATATTTTACAAGCCCACTTGGTCAACTCCGATTGTCAACTTTTTATCTTTTTACCCAAATCATA
Source organism: Backusella circina FSU 941 (assembly GCA_025399235.1). Lineage (NCBI taxonomy): Eukaryota > Fungi > Mucoromycota > Mucoromycetes > Mucorales > Backusellaceae > Backusella > Backusella circina. The sequence continues at coordinate 21,597 of MU622290.1, forward strand.
TCATACAAAGTATTAAAATAACAGGTCATTTGACTCATATACAAATAACAGAAAGTATATTATCCTTTTTAGATTATCTTGTCTTCTATTCTTGCTCGTATATTTACATAATGAACACGTGAATATATGCACAGACCTTTGTTAGGTTTGCTTAAATAAAGGAGACAGGAAGTGGCCAAATAGAGGATATAATAGTTTATTTTTAATAATAACTCGGCATAAAGAGAGATACTGTATGCTTCTAATCAGCCTACAATTATTCATGTATTTATTTAGTGTTGTTTTAGTATTGTTATTGCTGTTGACTTTTATAGAATCTGTTGTTGAATATATGATTTCTCTCTCTCTCTTTGTCATTCTTCCGTATTCTAAGGATATCTTCTGTTCTCTTAGTATCATAAAAGGAGTGAATTGTGCCGATTGTTTTTAATGTAAATAGTCGGTTATATTGTTCCTTTTCCATTATTTTCAACCGGTAATGACTTTTTTCTTAATAAAACAAAAAAAAAAAAAGGAGGAATGTTGTTAGGAAGTTTTTTTTAGCTTAAGTGAGTTAATGATTTCGGGTATATGATAAAAATAAGTTGGTTAACTCTCTTGTTCTATAATTGCAAAGGTCATGTTTTGTTTGATATGCAAACTAATTATTGATGTTAAGAACACTTACAAAACGTATATTTCTTACCCCAAAAAATCAAATTAATTTCCTCTGTTTAGAAATGGCTGAATCGTAATATTACATAGTAATACAGGGCAAAGTTAAGGTTTAGTATAAATATGATCTCAAATAAACTGACTTTTTAATAAAGTAAATTGGAGTAGTACGCTGGAAAAAGAGAAAGGTAGTAATTGTACCACACAAGTAGACGGTGGGAAATGTAAATACTACTTAAACACTGACAACAATAAAAGAACAATATATAGAGGATATGAATGAAATAGTGTTCATTACTCATGTTATGTAATTATATGGATAATAGTTCAAGTATTTGAGTAATTAAGTAACAAAACATACGATTTGAGTCGGTAATTTAATAACCAATTATTGTCAAAAGTGGCTAATAAAAATCTCCTTCAAATACTCTCTTTCTCCCATTGTACTGTGCCTTGATACTAATTGTAATACATTGAAATCAACTAAGCATTTTAAAAAAAATTAGCAGTAGTTAAACAGCCTTTTCTTTTGGCCAGGAAAAACTCTAGAAAAGTGTAACATAAAGAAATTAAATCAACACAAATAATAATTAGCACTGTGTACCATAAATTCAAGACCGCCGTGTAACAATTTTACAAAAAGGAAGATGAAGAAAAATATAATGAAGATCTTTAAGATTATCAATTATGATATCAAATACAACACATATGATATATACAAGCTGCTAATCGAATAGCATAGAGTCTAAAGGTATAATTTTTTTTATTATTTGTTTATTGTGGTAGCCCTTTCCATTTTAAATATTTCCATCTATTTTTAAGAAGAAAAAAAAAACATAATGGATAATGAGAGGTTAAAAAGTATACACCATTTTTGTATAAAAAAAAACAGGTTCATTGTTTAAGCCTCACCAAACACAGCACTAACAGCAATTCTATTATTTCAGCTTTGACATCACTTTACTCCAGCAAATAATTTTTGACAAGAGAGGATATTATTTTTTACGGGAACCCCGGATATAAATTACCGGCCGAAACCTTAAACTCTGTCTAAAATCAGGAACAGTTTACTATAAATAATACAAATCTTTTTCAATGTATGCTATTATGTAGTTTTGTAATTGGAAAAAAAAATAGAAGAAACATAATATCATGCTGACAACAAGTTTTGAATAGGCAATTTGAGGAAAAAGAAATGTTTGCTTGGTTTCATAGTCAAGGTGGCGTTGGTGGTAATGCCTTTTTTTTGTTTATTGTCAACAGTGGTTTCATAGGCTAAATAAGAGAGTGTACCATAAAGGCAACGGAAACAATCCAAATTCAATCTTACTAGAGTACCCCTTCTTATATGTGGAAGAATCAGAATGGTGTTTATCCTTCTTTTAAGTAACTTGGTAACCTCAGTAAATTTAGTACAATGTATTTCAATAATACAAGTAATTTCTTGGGAGAAAGGCATCAGAGTTGGACTTCCTGGACACTTACTGAATGAGAAAAGTAAATCAGTTAGAGACAATAGCATCCAAAATAGTTTCAATGCCTGTTTCAAGCTTAATCACAACATAGGAGAGAATAGTCTCATACTTCTTTTTGCTCCTTCTTTTCATGTGAAAAACAAAAGAGGTGGCTCCAGCACTAATGGCATAATGGAACCCCTCGATTCCTTAACGTCGCTATTGATTTTCTGATTTCCTCAATCCTAACTTTGTTTATAGTAGCAGCAAAATCTCTTTTAAATAATGATCGAAAGGTTAAGATATTGCTGCTTATATTTTCTGAATTTCATCAATACTGGCCAGATAGCAGTGGAGGCGGAAATCAGCGGGGTGATATGAGTACGTGTCGCTGTAAGTCAATCATTAAACATAAAAGTACATCATGAGAACAGCTGGATGTTTAATAAGATCTAGAAATTGCGCAGCATTGCAGAAAAAAAACCTATTTCCCTCCTTTACTCCCTTTCGATTTTTTTTTTTTTAAAAAAAATGAACCATCAAGAAAGAGAAAGTAATTTAGATATTGGTATAATTTTAAAGGAATATACTTCTTCTTTCACTAAGAGAACTAACCAGTAAGTATACTAATAGGTAGAACAATCAAAACTGGTCCTGATGTCGTTACAAAAACAAAAAAAGGGAACTAAATAGCTCAGTTAGAGTTGGGAAAAACCTACTCCTACGCAAATTCGCTTGAAAATAGCTGTGAAATAGCGTTTGAATGGATCTATTGTACTGCATAATAAAGATACATCGAGTCCCAGTATAGCCTTGGTGGCCATTATTAGAAACATGTCGATATGAAATTTAATTATTGACATGCTTCAAAATGGTATATTAGATCTGCCAAATGTGAAAGAGTAGCTACCCAGAGATCTTTAGCTTATTCTTACCAAAAAGAATTAGCTACTGACATAGATGATGAAGTTGGGATATTTTGGTACACCAAAGCAGCTAAAGCTAGCAACTTTGAATAGTACATTGGAAACCAATGTCACATTTAATGAACACACAGAGAAATACTTTTTCAACCCTTCGTCACAAAAATATCAAGATTCCATCCTAATGAGTAAACGTGTTGCTAAACACGGAAACACCGAAGTAAGGTTTTAAATTGGGTAATATATACCATCATGGAAAAGGTATTATAATTGATCCTGAAAAGGCGTTTGAAAACTACAATCTTGCATCAAAACTTAGCAACCCCAAGTACCAGTGTTTGCTTGGAAGATTATATGAAGATGAAGAGCTTGTTCATAACAGCTTACTAGAGACCCTCAAAAGATATACCGAAGCACGTGTCCAAGGATACAATAATATCAGACCAAAGCTTTATGCCATGGACGAAGACAAACCATATGAAGAGTTGTTTTTCCAAAAGCTGTTCCAAAATTTATTAATAGCATCCCGTGGCTATTTCCGTTTAAACGGCTTATGGATGCACTTTCATTAAAGATGATGATAAAGATGACCCTAGTCAATATTATAGTAGAGGAAGATTATTCGAGAGTGTTCAGGTGTCTGAAGAAATCAACGGATAAGGGCCATTCTGAGGCGATGTTGCAACTAGGAATTATGTATTACTAAGGTTATAGTGTAGATCAAGATGATAAACAAGGATCAAAGTACTTTTGTACCGCATTAAATGAAGATACCGACTTTGAAGAAATTATTGCAACATTGTATCATACTTAAAAAGGAAGGCAAAACTTACACTTGCATTTGAATGGTATGACCACTTAGTAAGACTTCGTGAGGAATCAAACAGTTTTTTCCCAAGTACTAGTCAGTGAGCGAGTACAATCTAGATTTTAAATTAAAGCGCTTGTATGAATTTTATTCTAATTTAATTTATTAACAATAGCTGTAAAATACAGGTCATTCTCTAGGAAGAAAGACACTTCTCTTTGTATGAGGTAACAATGTTGATTAAACCTAGATTTTATTCTAAAAAATAAAACTGGCTATTTGAATGTTATTTCAGTGTATTTTCAATTGTGGTTAATGAGAGAAATGGGATAGACAAAAGCAAGAACGATACTCTTTTCCAAAATTTACAACATAAAACATAAATATTCTTTATTTTACTTTAATCCAAAAATAAATATTTCGACTTTATATAAAAAACAAACATTTTTACATGCGACTAACACCATAAAGGTTACCACCTTCTACCGTGGTATTAAAAATGGTGGCAAGACAGAAACCAAGAACAGTACGAGTATCTCTAGGATCAATGATACCATCATCCAAAATACGAGAAGAGGTATAGTAAACATCGGATTCGTTCTCTACAGACATTTGGAACATGGCCTTGCGTTGATTTGCCAATTCTTCATCAATCTCAACACCCATTCTATATATATGAAAAGGGTAATAAGTATATACAAATGTATATCTCCTATACGTGTTGGATTTAAAATTACCTCTTTGCACCTTGACGCATAACAAGATCAAGTACACCAGTCAATTGTTCAGCACCCATAACAGAGCACTTTGAGTTTGGCCAAGAGAACAAGAATCTAATCATTATAGTGTATGAATAACAAAGATGTTTTATTATATATGTATATATATATATATATTACCTTGGTTCATAAGCACGACCACACATGGCATAGTTACCAGCACCATAACTGGCACCCATCATGATGGTAATAGCAGGAACTTTAGAGTTACTGACAGCATTGATAAAGCGAGAACCGGCCTTAATAATACCTTCCTCTTCATATCTCTTTCCTACCATGAAACCGGTAATGTTTTGAAGATAAATTAAAGGAGTGTTCCTATTGAATTAAAGTTTAATTTTCCCATATAAGTGTCCATAATATCTAATACTTTACTTTAAGTTACACAATTGAATAAATTGAGTAGCCTTATTGGCTTCTTGAGTAAAGATGACATTATTATTGGCAAGTATACCAACGGGAATACCCTGAATGAATGCCCAACCACAGACCAAATTACCACCATAATTAGGCTTGAAAGGTGTGAATCTAGATCCGTCAACAAGACGAATGATAACCTCAGTAGCATCAAAAGGAATACGGATATTGGCAGAAACAATACCCAATAACTCGTCTATAGAATTCATCATTTTTAATAAACAGAATATTGTTATTTAAAAAATAATATTAATATAAAAACCATTTACCTGCTGGATAATGGGGTTCTTCATACTCTCCCTTGATATGTCTGATTGGTAACTTTCCAGTTTGCTCCCAATTCAAATTCGAAACCCATTCACGTGCCTTGCGAATACCATCAAATTCATCATTAGCAAGTTGATCACTGACACCAGAAACACGGGAATGCATATCAGCACCACCCAAACTCTCTGCATCCGTGATCTCACCAGTGGCCATCTGGACCAAGGGAGGACCACCCAAAAAGACTTGGGCCTTCTTCTTGACCATGATAACATAATCACTCATACCGGGTGTGTAGGCACCACCGGCGGTGGAACTACCAAACACAACACAGCAAGAGGGGACACCTGCCTTTGATCTATTTTGTTTATCAAGTTTAATTTTTTTTAAAAAAAAAGTGACTGACGATTAAAAAAAAGTAATCCTTACTGGATGGCTTGATTACGGAATCCTGCACCACCTCTGTGGAATACACGGAATTGTTGTTGTAAATTAGCACCAGCCTATCAACATTATTATTTTTTAGTAAAGAGTGTCTAGTTTTTATAAACAGTATACTTTACTGATTGAATAAAGGTAACTGAAGGTAAGCGATTAGCAACAGCAATTTGATGAATGCGACCACTTTTCAAAACAGACGTTTCGTTCATGGCACCACCTGCCATTGTGGGTACACTAGCTGATACAACACAGAGTACACCACTAAATTATATATACGATATTACGTAAGCATTTAGTTTATTCTGTTTATTTACTACTTTACCTGACAAGACCAATACCAGCAACAAGAGAACCACCTTAACAAGCGGAGTAAATAAAATAGTTAAGTTTTTAAATTGCATAAAATATATTTATATTGTATATTTACCAAGTGTCATATCATCTTGGTCATAACCGGCAAGTGAGCATAATTCAAGGAAGGGTGAATCTTCATCAAGAACCAACTCAATACGTTCGCGAGCTATATAAGAAAGTAAGCATTCCTTTCATTCCGTTTTTGAGTTGTTTATTCATTTTACCGGATAATTGACCACGCTTTCTATGTAAAGCAAGATGTTTCTCCTTTCCCTCGCTGGTAGCTTCTTGAAGTCTCTCTTTTAACTGATCAATCAATTCCTGCCACTGCTCATAGTTGTCTTTGTATTCTTGGCTGGTTTTGTTTACAGCAGTAGGATAACGAGGTACAAGGTGATCTCTGGAAGTGAGTGTTGACATTTTGTTATTGATATATATTAAAATAAATAAAAGAAAGAATGAAAAAAGGGGTAAGAGAAACAAAAAAAAAAAAAAAAAA
>MU622290.1:28214-73171 GCA_025399235.1 Backusella circina FSU 941
TTTTCTGCTCCGACATAACATAGTGTCTCGAAAAAAAAAAAGAGAAAAAAAAAGAAAAAAAATTTTTACTAAGTAATGGAATAGAAACCTGACACCAATAGGAATGACCATCATTTTACTACTCTCACTCCAGCTCATCTTCTGCTGTGACGTGGTAGACTTAGCAGACTGAGACGTGAACGAAGGTTAAGGTGGAAATTTCGGAGACACTACCTATGTTAGAGGAAAGAAGCAAGCTGAGAAGCACGGAATTGTCCATCCTGGCAAGAAGAGACAACTCCACATAACCCCCGACTTCGTCTATGAGAGAATAACACCAAGACTCGTCATCGAACGAAAACGAAGACGACGACGACGACCACGACGACGACCACGACGACGAGACTGTCCTCGAAGAACAAGAAGAACGACAATAATAATAATAATAATGAGAATAATGATAACAATAATAACGCACTACTCTTCAATAAACAGAAAAAACTCGCTTGACGATGTAAGAAGTGACTACTCGAAGGACGACTTAAGTGTCGCCATTGTCGTCAACACAATAAGTATTTCACAACAAACAATAATTGACGACGTCGAGCTCATCTGTACGACAATATAATATATATCTTATCTTTTATCCTTATTATTATAATTTTCACCTTTTTTTTTCACTATTCTCACTCTTTCTCTCTTTTTTTTTCTAAGTTGACGCGGGATAGCCGTGTTTTCAGAAAAAAATAAAGTAAAAAACTTGGTTAGTTCACTGGTCAATTTTACTAGCCTCAATAACCGGTTAGTTTAGGCTATGATTAGACACTACGAAGAGAGGACGAGAGAGAAATAATTATTTGTATACTAGCCGTGATAATTGGATAAAATTGTGAAAATAAATGTATACGTAAGATATGTGCTAAATACGTTTTATTAGTTCGTAAACAAAATATTATCATGACTTTAATAAAAAACACATATTGATGTGGCAATATGGTATTTGTCACTTAAACTAACCGGTTCTGTCAAATGAAATACATTTTATGTTTAACAAGTATTTTCCGTTTTCTTTAACTATATATAGGAGTAAATAAAAAGACAAAAAAAGAGTAAGAAAGAAAAAGAAGAGAAAAAGAGAGGAAGAGAGATAAATAAATAGATAACAAATAAATATAGGTTAAATAAAAATATATATAGATAAAAGTAAAACTATAACTTACTCCAGTTCTACAGTTGAAAGCTTCCTGTTCAGTCTTATGGACAGTGAAGTTCTAGTTGCGGTTATTTGTAACAATTTGCTTGTTTGGTACCTTAATTATATCCTCTGTCACAATTTCAATTAAGTGTATCACCCTATCATGCAAAATAACCTTGGTGAGTTAAGTTCCGACCATGGACCCGACCGTAACTTAATCTATATTGACCGTGTCCCTTTTTGCTGCCAAGCCAACTTCCCATTGTTGTGCAAATAATATATATTTTGTTCAAGTGTCTCGATTAAAAAAAAATTTAATATATATATACTTCTTTTGCAATAAAACAAACAGGGGTTTTTTGACCATAAAAACAAGGTTAACGATTTCATTGATTTAATGGAGAAGCAGGTAGTTGTGGAAAAGATTTCGGTAGTTTCAGGAGTAATTGTAGTAGTAGTTGGAGTGGGAATAAGTTTCGTAGGCCACTATATGGTTAAGGTGGTGATGGGTTTTCTCTCCTGTAGCTTAGTTTTAATGGGTTCGATGTTTTTGACCTTTAGCTTTTATTTGTTAATGATAGAGTCGTTTTCTGTACAGTTGTTGTTGATCTACGTGATTTTTGAGTTAATCTGTTTCTTTCTAGTATATCAGTTTCGGATTTTAATGTTCAAGTTTGTGAGTTGGTCTGGCACCGTCTCAACTTTGTCTGTTCGTATCTCCCGGAGCTCTACGATCTTTCGTAGTCACACAGCGTGGTTTTTCTCTACTAAAGTAATTCTCTACGTAATCGCGAGCTCTTCTTTGCACAAAGACTAGAAAATGTTCTCGTTCTGCTTAATTCTTGTCGCTCGGTCCTTCGGTAACTAAGAATGCTCCGATGGTAGTGGTCGTACCTCCTGAGATGTTTTTGTATGGTTTTATATAGTCTGAACCTTGCGTCCGCTGAGGTTCTCCTGGTTTGCAACCTTCAGTCCGTTAACAGGTAGCTTAACCTATTTCGGTTTAGGCTTAAGTGAGATGTCTTTTGTCTCTACCTATTTGAGCTCGACCGTTTCTCACGGCAACTTGCCGCAGTAGTCGTACTCTAGTTTTAGAAAAATGTTCTATATTTGCACGACCTTTTACAATAAGTTCCTTTTTACCTGTTCCTTTTACTAGACGAGTTGAACAACTTTCGACTTTCTTTTGACTGTTGTTCTAATTTTTGACTCGAATTTCAGTTATTCAATGTCTGTTTCAAATTAGTAGTTGGTATAGGACTATTTGGTCTGTGTGGATAACTACTGCTACTACTACTTCATAGACAAACACGATAAACATTACCTTTTGTACTATAATAAGTAACATGTGAATGACAGATCTTATAAAAAAAAATAATAATAAAGTAAATAAAAAAAATAATAATAACAACATTTAAATATTAAAACTAGTTAATGAACATGATGGTGAATTTGGAATAAAATAAATAAAATGAAAAATAAAAATTTTTTCTCATATTTTTATTTGTGTGAAGATATTATTGTGTGTAGGAATAAGGTATATTTTACTTACAACAGAAAAAAGTATATAAGTTTTTTTTTTTTTTTTCTTTCTTTTTATAACGGATTATTCATAACTGTTGGTTCCCTTCAGATTTCGTCGACGCTCTAGCAGTGCAGTACAGCTAAGAAGTACCACTTACGCTGGCCCTACATTTAATAATTCACCAGCTCCTAGTGCCTTGCCCATTCCATCTTTCTCTCCAGCCACTACACCCACTTTGATATCCGCCACTCCTTCTTCATCTTCCTCTTCGTCTATTGGTAGTCATGAAGTGAGTTTGGAGCAGCAATCCAAGGATTTGCTTCATCTTTTATCTTGTCCTCCACAGAAGGAAGAGGTAGTTCTTGCTCGTGACTTGGAAACTGACTATACTTTATCTGAAATACAGCGTGGCTTGCGTTCTATGCTTAGAATTTAAGTTGAAAAAACAAACCTTCTCTTATCGCACTTTTTTTTTTGCCTAGATCCATTTAATGTTTTTCCTTTTTCCTTTTTGTTTTGCTAAACAAACATACCCTTGTTTGTATTTATCTTTGTTGTTTAACAAAACAAAAAAAGAGAAAGTGTATAAGCATGATTTGGATTTAGTCTTTTTTTTTTCTTTTTTTTTTGTTCCAACTTATCTATCCCCTTCTTCTTCTCTCCTCCCCTTCTATACACTTTCCCCCTTTTTTTTTCTATATATTTCCTACTTTCCCCTTTTCCCCTCTTCTTTGTATCATATCTTTCTCTCACTTGTCTTTGTTTTGCTGTTTGTAGTAGAAATCATCCATCTTTTGTTGAGAACACATTACAACCAATCCTGTTTATATGTTTAAGGATTAATTCTCAATTTACAGTTGTATATTTTATTCATCGTTTATTTTATTCATTTTCATCAGCAAAATATTTACATTTTGTTTGCTTATTTCTCTCTTTGGAAAATATGTTTGAAAGATTTTACATACACACACTTTATGCTACTTTCTCCCCTCCCTTCCCTATTAAAAAAATAAAAAATAAAAAAAAATTATTAAAAAAAACAGATGAACCAATTGCAGATGAAGAGTTTCATGGCGTTATCACTCAAACCCTTAAAATTTGATTTGATTGAACAAGTTCATTAACTTTATCCCTTTTTTTTTTTCATCATAAAGCATGTATACTTATGGTATTAAAACTCCGACAAACCTCGACAAAAAGTGAACAGCTCTCTTATCTGATCATAGAGAGGGAAAAGGATATATTATCACCTATAGTCCTTTTTTTTTTTTTTTAATAATATAAGAGGCTCTCTCATGTGAAGTTCTCTTTGGCCATTCTGTTAGTGGATACGATTTATTTTATTTTTATCTTCAGATCCAATTAATGAAGGGCGTAAGGAATGATGTCGGATTTCAGGTGACATTTGACAAACTTGGATATATTCACACACAAGGGATTGTCTTGCCCTATTTCTTTCATGTAAAAGAAGGTACACAAGAAAAAGTCGAATGTTATCTCCGTTTTACCAAAATGACAGAATCACCTTGTCATGGATTTCAAGTTATGACCATTCTTTTTTATTATTTATAGCTTTGTAAATAGTGAAACTTATTTTTTCTCTGCATGTCCTGCTAGAGAGACATCTCATTTTTTTTCTTTAAAGAATTAATGCAGGTTTCGACCGAGTCTTCTTAGAATAGGTAACCGTGCTTCTTCGGCTCTCATTTTATTGGATTCCTCCTTGGCTACTCTCAAGATATCCGATGATATCCCAGCTAGTTTTGCGACGTTCAATCTAAGAAAGATAAATATCAATATCACTTTCGCTTTTCTCGGCCCTTTTCTTTTTTTCATAACTACATAGCCTTTTTTTTTTTTTTTTTTTACTTTCTTTTACTTAATAAATAGTAAAAAAACAAACAAACTTGTAATGGAGAACACCGATCAACTATCGGGTGGTACATTTAGTGATAGACAAAATCGACCCAGATCGGCTAGTTTACAATCAGACCACCGTCCATGGCAAGTTCCTACGTTTCAACTCACTACAACTGAAAGTCAAGCATCACAGCATTCTTTCTTTCCAACCTCTCCCACGATACCAGTCCACCCCCATTTACCGATACCAGAGTCCACTCACACAAATAATCTAGAAACACAAAGTATAGCACCCTCACTAGCCAGTTCAGACGATGAAGAATCTGCTTATGACGAAGATATCGAAGAAGGACTCGATGACGATGATCAATCAACGCTATCACACGAAAAAGAAAGAGGGCATATTTTCCAACTTGGAAGACGCATGACGAAACCAAAACCCAAACCCACTCTTGTCATTGATACCGATCCATTAAACGATAATCACAACATTCGACGCTTCAGCAAGGCCCCCAATTCAGCAGAGCGAGAGGTCTCCAAAGATACCCTGGTCGAAGCCGCAATGGATCAGCGAGAGGCCAAAGATCGACATGTCAGATTCAATGATCATCTTGCCGAAGCAGGCAACTTGGTACAAAACATGCTCAACAGTGGAATGAATTCACCCAACTTGGGCGGTATTTCACCCGTCCATTCTAATCATGCGCCAGAACGTCGTCATATGCAATCACCGATTCAGGAAGACGAAGAAGGGTCCATTCCTATCCAAAAATACCCTTCCAATCCGGGTTCCTACCAGGGTGCTGTGGGTGGTAGTGTCTTGGCAAGTTTAATGAAATTAGAAGCTCAGCGACGATCTAGTATTGCACAACATGATCGAAAAAAGGCTGGAAAGAAAAAGAAAAAGGTAATTAATTAATTTTAAATAAATGTCATCTCTCTTTTTTTTTTTTTTTTTTTTTTTTTTTTATTTAATCATAGTAAAGACCAGAAACAGGAAAGAATTTTTTTGTAGCTCACCTATATCTCTCTTTTATATATTAAACCCAAAAAAAAAAAAAAAAAAAAACGTGATAGTTACCAAAACTCAAAAGACCAGTATCGCTTTATGATTTCAAAGGAGACATCAAGGGCCATTCCAGCCTAGAGGCACTTGCGCCGCCCAAACCTCAACGACCCACATTAACACACCGGTCCAGTAGCTGGCTCACCAACATCACAGCCAGTAACCATCTTGTTCCCAGTCTCCAAAAGCGCAAGATGGAGACCGGCTCGGTCAACATGTCGCGCCGGTCCTCTATCGACAGTATGTTCACTACCGCCTCTCAATTCGAGCCCATCACCCTCGAGGATCGTATCCGCATCACCTTTGAGATTGCCAATATCTTGCAAAAACAAGAATTCCTGCGCAAGCTCGTCAAGGCCCTGATGCTCTATGGTGCACCAGCCCACCGTCTGGAATACATCCTGCGTGAGGTCTCACGCACCCTGGGCGTCGACGCCGAATACATCTATATACCCAACGTGATGTTCTTGACGTTTTTTGACAAGTCGACGCATACCACCGAGACGCACTTTATTCGCAGTCCGCAATCATTCGATATGCACAAATTGGGTGAGATCTATCGACTGGAAAAACTCGTATCACATGGTGAAGTATCCGTGGATGAGGCGCTAGAGTTTATTGATACGGTGGCGAATGACCCGCCCTTTTATCCTGTATGGCTGACGCCCATTGCTTATGCCCTCGCTAGTTTTTGTGGGTGTGTCATGTTTTATGGTGGTCAGTTTAAGGAGGGTGGTGTGGCTGCTGCTCTTGGAGGTAAATAATAATAATCATTATAGAATGGATTTGAAAGTTTTTTGTTATTAATTAATTATGTATATATATAGTTTTCTTTGCCCTTTATGAATTATATACCGGTCGATATGTAAGTTTCCAACCGATTTGGGAAATTACAGTTTGTATCTTAATTGGATTTGTTTCTAGAGGTAAGAAAAAAAAATCTATTTTAACTTATCACTTTTTCTTAATCATCATTGTTTTTTTTCAGCACTATGGAGATTTGAATTTTGCTTCACACCTGTCGCCTTTGCCTCCTTTATCATGATTCTACCAGGTTACTCGATGGCAGTTGCCATTGTTGAATTGGTCTCTCGTCAACTCGTAAGCGGCGTTGTCCGGATGGTCTATGCCATCATTTATTCCTTTTTGCTTGGCTATGGCATCGAAATGGGCTCCGAGATATTTGGTGCCATCAGTCCCCAATCGGTCTCTGCTCAGGGCCAGGCTGAGATTTGTAAAACAGCATTGAGCTCAACCACTTGTGTCACCGTTATCCCCCAACTGTACTATATCATGACGGTGCCGTTGTTTGCCATTTCCTATTGTATTTATCTAAGGGCGAGACCGGCGCGTTGGCCAACCATGATTACCGTGGCTACGTGTGGATTCGTTGTTAATTATTTATTGTCGTGCTATGCTACAGCACCGACCCAGGTGCTTCAGGTTGTACCGGCATTTACGGTGGGATTCTTGGGTAATTTGCTGACAAAGTTTACAGGAAAGATGTCGTTGGATGCTGTCATTCTTGGTGTAAGTTTAAACAAATGGATATATATATACTATATTTATGAATTTACTAAATATATATATATATTCTAGATCTTTTACATGGTGCCGGGAAGTTTAGGTAAATAAATGATATTGTTTATTTATAGTCATAGTAAACCTTATTTATATATAAAAATAAAATAGGCTTAAAAGCTGCTCTTGGCTTCTTTGGAGGAACAGACTCGGGTGAATTCACTAACCAAGGTGCAGGATTTGCACTTAGTATGATTGAAACATCCATTGGTATTGTATTTTATTCTATTTTTATTATTATTACAAGATACTTATTCATTGATTTAGGTATTACGATTGGACTGTTTATAGCCACATTGGTTGTCTATCCAAAGGGATCTCAACATACTCCGTTAATGAACTTTTAGAATATAGAATATATATACATCTCATCACACTACTTAATAAAATAATAACGCTGTGCACGTACTTTTTATATCCTATTTACTCAATATAATATTTTATTTACAAATGTTTTTTAAACTTCAGTATAACCATGCATCACTTCCATTTCCACACTTTCAACTTTATTCCAATTCACCAAATCTCCATAATATACAGTTAATGCTTTTAGTCGACCATACAATGTATTTTGTTCTATTTCACACGTTTGACTAGCTCCTGCTAATGATGCTAATTGCTGTGGGTCTGTATTTCTTGGCACAAAGTATGCAACATTGGGTGTAATGTTGGATGCCAATTTATGTATATACATTCTATATGATATCAGCGTCAGTTTTTTTTTTTTTACTCTAAGTCTACTCTCTTACAAATAACATTACCCATCTCCTGGTATCATTGTTCTTAAATCAAACGTATCTGCTTCGGTATAAGAAGGTCCACCCCAAGGAGGTGATAAAAAGACTGCATCAGCCTGTGTTGCTTGGCATGTTAGTATATATTCGTTTGGAGATAATCAATACTAGCTTTACCTTCAAGTTTGGTGCCAATTCAAAAAAATTGCCCAATATAAACTCAATTCGATCCTCAACACCGTATATTTTTGCATTTTCACGAGCACAATGTAATTTGACAGGATCAATGTCAATGGCAATTACTATTTTTTTTTTAAATAAAGTCTTAATGCTAAAGGGCGCTTTATCTTTTGTTTTATCATTTACCTCTTTCACAAGTCAATGCAAACTGAATGGCATTTCCTCCACAACCACAAAAAGCGTCAATAATAACGTCGCATTGGCAACGAAGTGCAATGTGTTCGGCAATCTTTTCAGGAGTGACCGAAAACCAGCCCTCTTTTTATTTTTTAATACTCTTTATTTTTTTCATTTTTTTCATTTTTTTTTTTTTTTTACTATTTACCTTTATCCATTAAAACACCTTTATCAAACTTTGAAAAGTAAGCATAACGTTGAAAATAATACTTTTCAATTTCCTTTGGCATTGTATCCTTTGTATATGAGACAACCACACCATTGTACATGACAGGTCCTGGTTCCACTTTCTTCTTTTTCACAGATCGAGCAGACGATTTATCGGAAAAGAAACCCGAGTAAGGGTCGAGCTTACGTACTTTGCTTATACCTTCACCCAACACAATACTTTCCTCTACAGTCTCTCGCAGAGGTGTCGAGTGGTTGGATTCCGTCACGCCATAGCATTCGGGTGCTTGGTCGTCTTGTACCAAGGCAATGGTCGTGGTTGCTTCTGTGGTTGTTTCTACTGTTGGACTTGCTGTCGTTGACATTAAAGTGACCTTCTTTATATATTTTTATATATATATGGTTCGAGGGGGAGAGAGAGAGAGAGAAAGAGAAAAGAGTGAATGAGAACAAGAAAAAAAAAAAAAAAGAAAAAGGATATGTGACTTTGAGACACTATCTTTTTCAATGAGCTCCGAAAAAAGAGGAAAAAAAAAAAAGTATCTGCATGCACTTACATCAACTCGTACATTTGATTTACTTTATTATGAAAAAGTGTATATTATTTTAGTAGCAATTAATTTAGACTGTATTCAATACAGTGATTATATTTAAAGCGTATAGAAGCAAAACAGTTCCAAGTCTAATATGGAGAATAAAGAGATTCTTGTTGTTGGTGGCGGAGATCATTAAATTGAACAGACTGCTTAGTACAAAGATATCTGATTATGGATTACTAGTGAAAACGATGAGTGCTTGTATTATTATAAATAGTATATGTTTGCTTGTTCGATTGGAAAGAGAGATCAAGCCAGATTTGGTGTTTTATTTCCAGAATTCACAAAGATATTCATATTTTCATTCTATTTTAATTTGCACGCAGTGGCTACACACGCTTTAGAGTCTTGGATTTGTTATGCTTTATATTTATACTATTTGCTAGATCAAAGCATAAATTAGAGTGGAATGGATGATATACGCATTTTATATCCATTGATACATTGTACTTTTTTTTTTTTTTTTTGAAAAAAAAAATGAGATTCTGAAAGATCTGATGAAGGTAATGCCAATTCTTATTTATTTATTTTTATGCATGTCGGTATTACTGAGTTACTGTATGTAAAGACGCTGTGAGGTAAAAATTAAGGCGCCATTTTGTTGGGTGCACCAGGACGAAAAGTATAAGTTATAGAACCTGAAATACTTCCCAAATTTTAACTTA
This sequence comes from Backusella circina FSU 941, assembly GCA_025399235.1. Lineage (NCBI taxonomy): Eukaryota > Fungi > Mucoromycota > Mucoromycetes > Mucorales > Backusellaceae > Backusella > Backusella circina. The sequence continues at coordinate 38,001 of MU622290.1, forward strand.
TTTCATAATTCCAAAGTCGAAATTGGAAGTAAAATTGATCAAAAAAGTTAAAAGTTCAACTGAACCGACCAATAAAAAAAAGCAGTCAAAAAGACGCTAAAACAGGTACTAAACAGGTAAAAAAAAACAGGGTAGATTGATGGTATTTGATAGTATTTGATAGTATGCTATTAAGTATATTCATTCAATGATTAAAAAGCAATTCATTTTTAAATAAACATATATAGGTCTTTAGATTTTATAGGCGATGATTTTATTTATTTAATTATTATAAAAAAAAAGTAATATAAAGAGAACACAGAGAGCCCATACTATTATTTAGCATTATTACAAAAAAGAAGTATATAAAATACAGAAAAACGAGCAAATAAAAAGACAGAAAAAAAAAATACAAAACTAAAATAAGACACTTAGAAATTTAAGATACTTGTTTGACTTAATATAAAAATAACATAAAATGCAATTAGGGAAAGAAAAATAGTTGGAAAAATGGCGCAATATATATATATTAAAACAACTTGATCGAAGGCTTTAAAGAATTCCATTTGACTCATACGTTCAACTGGAAGTAGAACCTTTTCACTTTTGATTGTAGCAAAAAGGAACAGTTTATTGGAGAAGTTAAAACCAAACCTACAACCTTTTTGGATAAGTTCAACATTTCCATTTAAAACTTAAAACTTTTTTTTTCAGGTTCCTTTTCCTCAATAGGTTGGGATTCAACGTAAAACCGAGCAAATATGTTAAATTTTGCAAATATGTCCACCTTCAGCTTTACCTATTCGCCCCAGTGCATACGTGAGCTACTTTTTTGATACTTTGAACCTATTTTAGAGCCTTTTTTTTTATTATTTTTAATCGCTATTAAATGTCTTTTAGCAAGTCACCAATTTCCATGCATTCATTTCTAAATTTCAAAAGATTTTTAACCAACTCTGACAAGATTTCAAAGTTCTTCCATGCGTTTACCAAAGAAAAAGAGTTTCGCTTGTTACCAACATACAAGCCTAGAGCAACCAATGAGACCTCAAGCATGTATAATTCAGAACCACAAATTTGTAATATAGGGATATTGTAAATGTTGACACCATGACAGGAAAACTGGTTGATTATGCTTCTACCTTCAATCATTACTTTACATCTATCAGCTTGGTACTTTAAATTACCTGGGTTGTATTTAGAAAATTCGCCGGAAGAAACATCGTACTCGACGTTGCGCATCTGAAGGACTTTATCCAGAATAACCCGTACATCGATTTTAAGATTGGCAGTTCCATCTTCATTAGCAGGTTCAACGACTGTATCACCCCATTTAGCACGCAAGTTGTTTGCACCATCAAATAGTTCTTCAATCAGAGGGGACCAGAGCTTGACAACATAATCCCATTCGGAACAATTCTTTACAGAATCAAACAAGTATACCGACTTTTGATGGCGTTTTATAATATAAGATACTAAGTAGAGGAAAACATTTTCATCTTCGTTCATGTTCGATACCTTCTCTTGATAGTTTATCCACTTTGATAGACTATTCAGCTTCTTTTTCAATCCGGTCCTTAACTTCGATAGCTGTTTAAAAGTGAGTAAGTAGCGTGAAGTTAAACTGCGCAACTTTCTAGACAATTCCGTATCTTCTTGTTCGACTGGAGGAAAACGAGCTTGTAATTCATGCCATTGTTCTTGGCTAAATAAAGTAGACTGTCCTTCTTCAAATGTGTATGATAAATCCAAGATCGAATTCATGCCGACACTGGGGCGAATAAGTAAAGTTGAAGGTGGACATATTTGCAAAATTTAACATATTTGCTCGGTTTTTCAAAAGTACCCAAGGAAAAGGACTAAGGTGTAGCTAAAGTGGCTAGTAGTGTTAGTTCATTAATGCTTCACTTGGGATACAAAAAGTACAGCGAGTCTATACTTACTTTGTATTTCATATTTTAATAAAAAGCCTAAAATGGAATTCGATTATAACAGTTTAGAATCTGACGCTTAGAATGGTTATAAAAGCCATATAGGTAATTGGTGAGGACGTTATTACACGCATCACGGGTTCTCATAGACAACGTCTCTTCTTTCAATAAGTTTTGGCGCCTCATCTCTTTTTAACTAATACCCAGAAATGCTCAATAGTATTTAGATCTGGTGAGTATGAAGGATAATACATTATTTTATAACCTCTCGCTTCAATTTTTCGAATCATCGGTTGTGATTTATGGATACTAGCATTGTTCATCACTAGGTGAGTACTCTTTAATGACTCACCCTCATTCATTGCATCAAGCTCATTTATAAACTTAATATGATGTGCCCTTGTTGTGCCTTTGAGTCCTGATGCTACGTCGACTATATTAGTGTCATCAGCTCGATTAGCTTGGTCGTCTCTAGTTTCTGTCACAATTCTTTTCATTCCAGTATTGGCTTTTTTAGTAGTTTCTATTATAGTCTTGGGAGGGGGTTTCTTCAAAACGACACGAAGAACTCCAGACGGATAGATAGCACCAATAACTGTTTATAAGATTGCTCTTGTTTTTGAGGTCTTGACTATAGCACGAGTTACAGCCGGTGGTCTAGGCTAGTTATTTCTTATAATTATATGGAATCCGACTTCATCGTCAAAGATATAGTTCTTTGTATAGTCCAGATCCTTGTTCTTCCAGTCCATAAACCACTCGTACCACATCTGAAGATTGATGACAGAGTCTTTTACTTCGACGTCAAAGTGAGGTTTTTTCACGGTGATCATCATTGTGTTCTTCAAATGATGATTGAGTTGTGGTTTAGAGATATAGAAGCCTTTGAAATTATTAGTTAAATCTTCGAATATGTCTTCAACACAGATCTGGAAATCATCATCAATCAATTTCTTTACATCACCCTCATGCTCAAGTGTAAGAGAGCTCTTTGGACCGGTGTTGTTCACTGATTTTTTATAAGATACCTCCCCTGTTCTTTAATAGCTCTTCCACCATTTTTCCGCAATACGCGGGTTGATAAACAATTCTTTAACAAATTTGGTTATGTTTTCTTTCTCCAGAGGATGTTCAATACACTCCTCTTTCTAGCTATCGGTATAAACATTGTAAATTCCTGTACTTTTGTTTTTGGCATTTTCGCTTTTTGTTTGCTTTGCTGTTTCTCAACAATGCTTTTTTCAGCTTGTTTATTAGCCAAATAACTGTTGTGGTCTATTATTATTTGAAGTACAATGACCAGGATCAGTGATTTCAGGTGGTCAAAAATATTTTCTTGTCCATCTTTGTAATAAAATGTGTTTTTCATTTTGTTGTAAATTGCAAACTTCTTTTGCACCAGTTTACAATTATTTTTATTACCCGCCAATCATATTTTTTCTCAACCATCCACCATACTGACTGTATGTTCATGCAAAAACAGAATTAAGTAGAGTTTTCTCACTCACTTTCTCTCATAATCATAATTATAATCATAATCATAATCATAATCATAATCAAATGTATGAATCAATGTATGATTAGAATGACTAGAATTGTATTATAAACGATATTAAAACAAATGCGATCTTAAATACACATAAAGAAATGAAAAACCTTATTGGCTCAAACTGCATTTATGCACTAAAAAACTGACCTTTAAAAAAGTTAATTCTTTTGCTTTGAGCTTTTTTTTTTAACTCTTTTCCCATGGAAAAATTACCAGTTGAAATCTTAAACCAGATCTTCATTCGACTACATCAGCAACATCGAGCAGAATGCATGACCGTATGTCGTTTATGGGCAACAATTATTGCAGGAACTTGTTTATTCCATACTATTCGCGTAGGCAGTATGAAGCAAATGAAAAAGCTCATAGATAGAGTACGAGAAGATCCTAGTCAAGGTGCCAGAGTGGAGCGCCTTATACTTGATCTATTCATCGAAGCCGACTTTGATATGGATATAATACCTCCTCTCTTCCCCAATGTACGAGTCTTTTTTATGTCCCAAGCTTGTGATTTGCCATTCTCTGAAAAGTTGACACCTCATCCGTGGTGTAAAAGCATCGAATATATTGGAGAATGCTTAAAAGGAGTACACGTTCAGCAAATTCTCACGTCTGGAACATGCCCTCGGCTAAAAAATATTGCAGTTTATGGTGATTATGGTAGATCCAGAAGGAATTTTATCGAACTGATGGCCAATGCCCCAGCCTTAACGACACTTAATATTAGTGGTTTTCAATTCTCACTATTGGATTTGGAATCATTACACACTAAACTACCCTTGCTTCGTTCTCTAACACTGGAGAGTATAGAGATAGACTGTAGTATACTTCCTTCTAAAATACAAACTACACCTTCCATGCGAATACTCAATATCGATACAACAAGTATGCTTAAGGGTGAAGAGGAAGTGAATCTGTTTCAATATATAACCACAAAATATACGCAACTCTTGGAACTATCGTTTGACAAAATGCTGGGTAGCACCATGTCTAATGCCGTAATCAAAAAATCATTAAACAACAATACCTCAACAGCCTTTATGGAACAACTTGGCTCTAAGCTGGAAGCAATATCACTTGGATCGGGAAGACAGGATTTAAACCCCTTTGAAATGTTGGATGATGGTGTCCTTTTAATCAGAAAAATTGGTGCGGATAAACCTTTACTTCAGCAAATAACACGGTTAAATATAGCACGATGTGTCCACACACTCACAGTAAACCATTTGAATCACTGTATTGACCTAGGATGGCTAAAGGAGTTCTCGGTTTTAAAGGAACTAACTCTATTCAACATCGGAGGTGAGTTATCCAGAAGGAGGAGGATGATTAAACCTAGCGATCTATTAAAAAACTTGGGAGAGAGTATTGAAATACTCCATCTGTGTGGTCTCAAGCTAACAAATGACTTCTCTGTCGTTCATCAGCACCCGCTCAAAAGTATATCATTTGAAAACGTTACACTAGCGCCTCAATTAGACGGGTTTATTTCCCAGTCATTTCCAAAATTACACACCCTCATATTTGAGTTTTGTCATATAGGAGGAAGATCGCTCATATTACCAAATATCGATTTATCCTACTTTAGAATAATTGAAAAGCTTCCTATAAGTGATACAGCTATGCTCGTCATATCTCTGAATAATAATGAACGAACCTGGTACTTTGCAAATCCAAAGATTGATATTAGTTTTTGTACAGATTATTTTTCTTATGCTGATACATCTGTATATCCTGCTATTACATCTTTACCCTACGATAAATATTCTGGCACACCCTATATGACATTAGCTTGTAATTCCTTAAATAATTTCTTTATGATAAATAGTGTCTATTAGCTTTTTTTTTTCTCAAATACATGTATTACCCATACCTTTTTCTCTTGTTACGCAAAAAGAAAAAGGATAACCTCTCTATGTAGTGTATCGTTTTATTATTATTATTATTATTATTATTCAATGATTATTGTTAAATACAATAAATGATGATGAATTGCATTAAACTAACGTTTACAATTATAAATATATTTACAATTCATTAGGCGATGAAGGAATACAAGAAATAATCTGCTGGCATATTTCTTGTGCAGTAACAGCATTACTAAACTTAAGTACATAATTAACGAGTTTTGCTTCTGTTGTACCATTTTCATTTGTCTCTGTTTCCAATGTACTAAATATCGGTGTCAACGGACACAATTGTAGTAAAAAGAGACTTTAAAGTAAGGCTTAAGAGTGTTTCTGAGAAGATTCGATAGGTAACAAGACCAATATTGATAACAGTAACTATAGCAACGATGTGTGATCTGACTTCTTCGAATTGAGGTAAACTGTTAACAATTTCTCCCAAGTCAAGTTCAAATATATCTATTTTTTTTGAAAAAAAAAAGTAACGCATATAAAAAATAAATACTAACCAATATCAATCACGCCAACCTTTCTAAATGCACTGACACTATAGCGTCTAAAGGGGGCATACGTGGTTACCCCCGCACAAAAAAAAAATGTTGCCATTTCCTCATTGCTCATAGCATCCGGTACCTTGAAAAAATAAATAAATGAGAATGGCCCCTCCGTTGATCACTGTATCCACCAAATGTGGTATCCCCATTGGATAAAAGATACTGTATGTGTTGGTTCTCTTGCCCTGACAGAGATGTTCATCTTTGTTTTTTACAATTTTTGCAATCGAAACTGGAGCCGCTCTGTGCTCCGACACCGTCTCTGTCATCCACCTTGATGTGCTTGACATTAACATTCACGCGGATGACTATGCCCATAATTTCATGACCCACGACGGTGGGGTAATTGGTTTTACCCTTTCTTAATGTTTGCCCTTGTTTTTTTTTTATTATTCGCTTCAGTATGTCATAAACGGTTTATCTTACCAATCTGAGTCGATGGTCTGAGTACCAGATCCGCAAATACCGCAAAATAATTCGAACTTGTCTTAACGTTAATATATAGCCCAAGAAGAAAAAAAGAGCTATACTTTTATTTTATTTTTAGGTCCGGATTTTCTTCCAGTCATTAGCTGTTTATTTTAAACATTGGATATATTGTAAAACTGATAAGCAAAGAAAAATAGTAATAATGTATAGATAGTATTATATAACAAAAAAAAAAAGGACTGCGGTTGTGTTGAGAAAAGATTATAGTGGGTTTCTACCAAGTAGCTTCTGTTGATTATCCGTTAAACTATGGGTAGAAACGGTGGATAGGGTACTGTTTCTACTCAGTTCAGGCGTACTCATTCTTGGAATTTGTTTGGATTCCAGTTCCTCTGGTGAATACTCATGCGGTATAGAAGTTCCTGTTATTTGTTCTCGGTATTGTAAAGAAGGGCGATGAGGAGGTGCATAAAGGGGATGAATAGGTGGTCGTGCTGAGTTATTATTAAAGTAAGTTGTAGGCCCTGGTGTTTGGGGTGATTGTGATTCATTGCTATCATATGATTGGAAAGAGTCTTGATGTACAGGTGCAGCATGAGGATCGAATGGTTTAATGACTCCGTTTGAGCTTCTATGTTCGTTTATTAGCATTGGCAAGCTAGGTATATCCTCTTCTTCCTGAATCATTCTAGGAAGACACGGCTCTGATTTTGCATATTTTCTTGTCTCTTCTAGCATGACCGGTAATGATGCATTGCTTTCTCTTATTTCTTCCTTTGTGGATCGACGTTTATTATATGTATACTTCATTGGAGCTTCTCCATCAAGCCGTCTTAAAGGTTTTAGAGTTTCATAACCACTACTTTGCATCATTACAGAGCCTCTGGATGCTGATGTTACAGAATCGGTGGTTGACATCATCGAGATCTTCTTTTCCAGCTTTCTCACTATAAATATGTGAATAAAAATGTTAACACAATTTTTACGTAACAAGAGTAAATCCTGGTCATTTCTTGTTTTATCCTTTACCTGGTAACTTTGGTGGTGAGATGTACATTGAATCGGTCAATTCTAAGTGTAATAAAAATATATGAATTATTTTCTTTTTCTTTCATCATTTTGTCCATATATATTGGCTACTGTGCTACATACTTGAATTGACTTGTGGTGACAAGACGTCTGGTTTAGGCATAGTTCCAATGATAATGACGTTTTCATGGGTATAGATTTTCTTGGCTTTAATAAAGGCTTTCTTTACATTTTTTAAATACAATTCAGATTCAATCACATATTGGATACTCATAATCTGACCATTGGGTGGAAATAGGCTGGATGGTGTGCTCAGAGGTACAGCTAAATCTACTGTGATGTTTTGTGATGGTGTTTTCTTCGTATCAAGATCAATAGTTTTGGATGCTAATACTTTTTTTTCAACAGTTCTATGGATATTTTTTATAAGTAAATGCACACTTGTCAATATTTACTGCGTGAGTTCTTACTTGAATGGTTCTGTTTTGCTGATGAGTCTTAAAAGTGATACTTTAATTGCCTCACTTTTTTTAAAAGGTGGGAAATGACGAATATCAATTTCTACGGGTATGGAATCACCTAATAAAGTAAAGTTAACATTATTACTGATGATGCCATTATATATATATATATATATATATATATACATCTGGAGTACCAACCTCTTAAAAAACCTGTTCTTGGTATGATGGTAGACCATTCGGTCTCACTGCTACCAATGATGTGTCCAAATTGTGTATTTGATTTCTTCACATTTTTACAATCTGTTGAATATATATCGATGGTTTGAGTTACTTCTATTTCCTGCATTTGTGTTGGTAAACTTGATGATAATTTAAAGAGTGGTTTTTTATGGATGGCTGTAAGAGTATAACTAATACTAGCCATTTTTGGAATCTAACCAAAAAAAGTGAGAGAGGGCTCAGCTGCTTTGTTTTATGTATCTGTGTATGTAATTAAAATATTAACCTTTAAAGTACTCGGTAAATCCTCAGCTATGTTGAAAGTAAATGGGAAACGATGAGTCTCACCAGATGCCAGCACACTGGATGATGATTTCCCGGTCTTTGGTTTGGCTAGAAATAACACATTTTCATGTAATACTTTTTTATCTCCTTGGATTTCTGCATAGCACTTAAAACATAGACTAATGTGCTGAACATCAATTGATTTCAAGGATTGAACAACAACGTCTCCTAATAATAATGATTGATGTGTTGGTTGATTTTTCTAATGGTAATAGAGGCAATCGCTTTACCCTTGATTTGATCTCCAGGAATAAATGTTTTATTCTCATCCAATACAATTTGTAACTCTTTTGATTTACTCGACATTGATTGAATATATAAAAAAAGATTCTGTAATGATAAAAGAAGAGAAATTAAAGAATGGAAAAGAAAGGGAGAAATGAAGAAAAAAAAAAAAAAGAAAATATTTTTAAAAATAAGTTTGTACCACCTAAATTAGAGCTATCTTTTATTTATCACCTTTTCCTTATAAAAGAACGTGAAGAGAAAAAACTTTTTTTTTTCGCTCATTCATCTAAACCAATTTATAGTTATCTTTTAAGCTAATTCGCATATATTTTATCATTTTACAAAGGAGCAACAAACAGAGAATATATAAATCAAAGCACTTGAAGCACTTTACGTCATTGACGAACTTCATCATGGAACACGTGAGATGTTTGAAGCTGATCTTCTTTCTCTGTCGCTCGTTTTATTCATCTGTACGATGGTCTCCTTTATTTTACTTTTTGTTTAAAAAAGATCTATATATAATTTATGGCTACTTACTTTGTTAATTTTTCAAAGAAAGAAACAAAAAAAACTATCACCTTTAAATATAAATTGCTTTTTTGTTTATTGTTTGGTTTGACTTTATAAATAAATAAAATGTTGTACATTTATTCTTTTATAAATAGAACTGTCCTCTATATCTGTATTGACACATCTCAATTTGTAAAAAAACATTTCCTTTTTTCACAAGCCCCTTTGTTCTAAGTTAAGAGATGCAGATTTAATTAATAAAGTTGATTTCTACTGTTTATTTCAAATAAATAATGATAATGAAATTAGCACTTATGATCTTGGTGTAGGGCATTATTGTAGTACACTTTTTACATATAATTCAGTCCTGTACTTCAATGACAAAAAAGGAAATTTAGCTTGTTGCATTTTTATTTTTCTTATTTGTCATATTTTTACCAACTTTCAAAATAAAACCATGAAGAAAAAAATAAACGACAAAAGATATTATCAAATGCGCTAAATATTTTTTTTTCTATATATTTTTCATTTCTTTATTATGATTTATAAGGTAAATAGCCACGTATGACATCACTTAATATCGCGAAATTAACAGGTTTTGAAATATATGTAGAGAAGCCACACTCCAAGCAAGTGTTTGCAACATCGCTCATGACATTGGCTGATAACGCAACAATTGGTATCTGTTTATCATTTGGTCCAAGGTGTTGTTTTTCCCATTCTCTAATTTCACGTGTTGTTTCATATCCATCTATTTTATGCATTTATATTTTTGGTTAATTTCAGATAAATATTTATTCGAAAAAAAACAAACTTACCTTTGACAGGCATAAACAGGTCACATAGAATTAAAGAGTAATGATCTCTTGGATATTTAAAAAATAAATCTATACATTCACCACCATGAACAGCTATATCTACATTTAGACCCACTCTTGTCAGATAACGTGTCAGCACTTTCTGATTGACAAGATTATCTATAATTAAGGAAAGCCAAAATAATAAGTACAATAAGTTATTTTTTTTTTTAAAAAAATAAACATTTACCTTCAACTAGCAATACCCTAAATCCCTTCCCTCCAACATCCGCCGCCATTCTTCTAAATATCTCCTTTTGGGTTGCAGCCCTTCGGTAAGGTGTATCCGGTGTTGACACATTACTTGAGAGTGCATCGTATTTATGTTGATCGGGCGATTTCTGTCGCACACCAAAGTACCATCTTAGCTTTGTACGCTTCAATGGCTTAAACACAAATCCACACGTCTTTGGTATCACCTCCTCCTCTCGGCCCTTCGCACTCTCGGTAATAGCAGAACGCTGCATAGGTGTGGTGACCACCAGTACGTTTGCCTCCTGCTGACGCAAAGAACCACAGATGGCACGTGTTAAGGTTAGAATTTGCTGTTCTGAAGGGAGATTGATCATAATATAATCGTAACTGGGTGTGTGAGGATCGGCGAGCCACTCAGCTGCCTCGATCTGATTTGTCAATGTGTCAATATAAAAGTCCTTGGATGTCGACTCTGAGATGCTGCCGAGAATGGACGTCACATGCTTCTCCATCGACTCGCGAGAGTGCTCCCATTGAGATACAATCATGGTTCTTAGAGGGAAGAGACGGGTGGGTGTACGAGGAGGTAGAATAACAACCCCATTGTCGGCATTAAGCCCAGGGCCGGCACCAATCGTTGGGATTCGAAGTTCACGTCGAGTAGTGGAGGATGATGATGAGGATATGGAGCGTCTCATCAAGTTTTCCTTTGGTCCGTCGATGGCAGGTGAAGGCTCAGCAACCGCTGTTGTCATTGTTGTTACTGGTGCGGGTGGTATAAGTTGCTGCTTTGGCAATAGCTGAAGTTTTGGTTTGGACGGTGGTGGTGATATGGATGACAAAGATCCTGCTGGAGGAGGGACTGGTATTTTCAGAACATCTGATTTGATAGCTGCTTGGGTGATGGCTGTTGTTGTCGATGAGTTGGAAATTTGTTTACGGATGGGTGGTGGTTTTAATTGCATAGATGCTGCTTTTGTCATCAATACATCATGCAGCATTTCAACTGTTGTTGAAGGATCGTTGGTACAAGTCTGTGAATGTTTCTTTGAATGAGCAAGTGGTGATGAATGGAATCGACTGTCTTTATTGTTGCCATTGTTTTCAGTTGAAGCTGCATGATCTTGTGTAGTGAGTGACTTATTTTCATAACCATTGGTCCTGAAAAATGGATCATGTCCAGTTTCATTCTGTGGTGTGTGTGGTTGTGGTCGGGTATGTGACGTAGGGATACTAAACTTGACTGTAAAATAGAATGTAGAGCCCTTACCTTTTTGACTCTTACATTTCATGTAACCACCATGGAGTTCAATTAGCTGGCGCGAGATGACTAATCCAAGACCGCTACCACCATGTTTTCTTGTGCTCTAAGTTTTTTATAAAGTGAGATATACATAGAAATTGGCGACGCATAATAATAATAATAAAAAACATACCGAACTATCCACTTGTGAGAAGGGTTTAAACATAACGGATTCTTCAGAAGCATCAAAACCAGTGCCTGTATCAACGACTTCAAAAAGCAAAGTCAACTCTGATTCTTCTCGATCATATTGCTGTATAACACATTTCGTAAAAATTTCACCCTCTGTGGTAAACTTAATAGCATTCTGAAGAGAGAAAAAAAAGTTTAGGATTTTGCTTTAAACCAATGGTTATTTTTTTTTTTTTTTTTTTGGATTACTTACACCTATCAAATTCAATAAAACTTGTCTCAATCGAACGCGATCACCTACAACAACATCAGGTACATCATCGTCAACCCAGAAACTCAACTCGAGATTCTTTTGAATAGCCAGTGTCGATAATAATTCATTTGCATCTTCAATCATGGTAATCAAACTAAAAGGCTCCCATTCTAATTTCATCATGCCTGCTTCCACTTTACTAAGATCCAAAATATCGTTGATAACAACCAATAATGACTCAGCCGATTGTTGAATGGTGTGAACATAATCCATTTGTTCAGCAGTTAATTCAGTATCCAATAAGAAATTAAGCATACCCGTTATGCCGATCAACGGTGTGCGAATTTCGTGGGACATGTTGGATAAGAAACGAGTCTTACTTTCAGTAGATTTTTGAGCTGCATCATGAGCCTCCTGCAATTTCTTTTCTAATAGCTTTTGATCATTGATATCGGTACTAATAATAATAAACAAAAGCAGGGCGTCATTAACTATTTTTTTTTTTCTTTTTTATAATGATAATTAACTTACCAAGTACCAAACCATCGAACATCTCCTGTATCCAATTCATCTACAGACACACATTTCACCAAAAACCACTTATATTCACCCTGCCCACTTAAAAGTCGGACTTCTGTTTGCCAAGAGATACCAGCCTTATTGGCCAAGTCAGGTAGCTGCAATTTACTACGATCCTCCTTATGAACACTTGACATGAATCCAAGTCCCATAGTTTGCTCAAACGACTGTCCAGAATAAATATGCCAATTACCATTTGCATAGGTCAACCCAACTGAAGGTGAAAAAGTAAACACAATTTGCGGGATGGCTTCTGCTAACAATCGATACTTTCTTTCGTTGCTTTCAATCTCCACTTGACGTAAATTACTCTCTTTTGCAACATGTTGATCATGGACATCAGTGCTATTATTAAAAATGATAATTAATTAAAATAATAATAGTAGTAATAAGCAATATCATTTAAATATAATAAAATTTACCAGGTACCAAACCAATGTATAATCCGACCCTTTAAATCCCTCAATGGTACGATTCTCCATAAAAAGCACCTATAAATGCCGTCAAAACGACGCAACCTATATTCACCAGCAAAACCATTTCCTTGACTAAACGCGTGTTCCCAGGCCTTTTTGCATTCAGGTTGATCATCTGGATGCATATGAGATAGCCATTTAGGACCCAAGTGGTCTTTCAAGGTATTTCCAGTATACTGTATGATCCGATTGTTTACCCAGGTAACCTGACCTAATGTAGTTGAGCATGTGCTTTTTTTTTTTTTTTAATAAAAAGAGAAAAACCAAGTAAAAATACATGAGTTTTGTTTTCTTATCTTCAAAAAAAAAAATACTTACAAGACATGTATGGGTATTCCATCAATAATGAGTCGTAATAAACTTGACTTTGGTGCAACCAAATTGTCAGCCAATGATTCCTTATGTTGATGCAAACTATCATCCTCTTCTTTTCGAAAACGTCTATACTTTGTACGCTTAATCCTTCTCTTTGTTTTCTTTCGTTTGGGCTGTTTTGTTTTTGCCGTTTTTAATACTTCTTCTTCGGCCTCCGTTGACTTTGGTACGCAATCGCTATCTTCTTTATGATTGAGACACTTCTTGTTATTACACAGTGTATGTGGTGGAATGCTGGCAGAGATTGGAAGACCTGTGGTGGGTGAAACAGCTCCCCAGCCTTCTAAAATGGCTACCGATGAAGGTGATAAATTGACAGGATGGTAATTATTGGGTATAGGTGATGTTTCATGATGCTCAGTGATACTTCTTTTCTGCTCTTGTGTACACTGTTTCAGCGGGGGTGGAGAGGATGGTGGTGGAGCTAGCTCATCAGCAAGAGCAGCAGGTGCTGAGAAACTAGATTCACCAGAGGACGATGACGAAACGTCTGTATCAACAGCTGGCGTTAATTGTTCGGTCACCGTTTCGAGGGAACTGCGTGTAAAAGTAGACATTGAACCCAAATGATCTGGTCGCTTTTGTGAAGAGAGAGGATACGTGGGTGTCAAATCTGCAGGCGAATCAGGCAAAACAGACAATTCATCTTCCTCCACTTGCTCGTCATCTTCTTCATCATTATCCTCTCTAGGTGTTTCATCATCAAACGAATCTTGGTATGACGATATTGTTGAAGTCGAAGTGTTTTTCCGTACACTACTACTGGTATTATTGACAGTTGGAATAGAAGATCTAGAGGATCGTCTTTTAGTTGAATTAGGTCGATGACGTTGGTTACATCCACGATACATTTGATTCTGTCTTGCCATAAAAGTAGTCTGTATGGCATTTGTGAGACTGGCTGAAATAAAAGGTGAAAGTGAGTTTATGCTAGAGAGTAAAATGGGAGGATAAGGTACAATTGGCGACAAGAACGAAAGAATAGCAATGGGTGTTGGATTATTATGGTGGTGATTAAACGAAGAATGAAAGCGACTAGTACCACTACTACAACCTGGATTGGTAGTATGGTGGTTGGTATTAGTGGACGTTGTGATGGTAGAATTAGTTGTTGAATGAGCTGGGTTAATGACGTCATAAGGATGGAAAAGTGGAATATGTACAATTGAATGCATATTCGAAAGCGGAGGAGGGAATGGTATAGACGTGTTATCGTAAGATTCAGGAGAAACAGGATTAAATGCTTCATCGTCAATATCGGGCGGTGATTGAAAGAAAGGGTTAACTTCAGGGTCCATGATGGCAGGCGAAGGAGCAGGCGACTGTGACCAAGGGGATGGTTGTTGCTGCTCATACTCGTCATAGTCCTGTATAAATGTAGGTTCATTATTTATTGATGCACTTGTAGTACTTTCATCCTCATCGTCGGTGTTTGATAATGGTACACAAGAAGAACCGTCCACCAAAATTTCGGTTTGTTCATCCTTAAAACAAGGCGTGGTAATAATAGGTAAAGTCCAGTTTAGCCGTCTACTACTGCTCTTCTTTTCAGATGTTTGTTCTATCAATGCTCTTTTAAATAATTCCAAGCCATCTTCACTACTGTATCGCTTCTTTGATGATTTTCTTCTATATTCTCTAGAAAGAACGACTGTTGAATTTCTCTTTAAGATACGATATACACTTGGATTGTTGATAAGCGGTTCCGGTTCCGACTCAAATGGTTGCAGACGATCGAAACACCAAGGAACGTGACGAGGAGCTGTTTCATGAACGGTATGGCTGTGAAGAAAATAATCGTAATAAGATTCCTCATCCTCGTCTTTATTCTCATCAGCTCCAGAGTCAGTATCGCCTTCGCGGCCACTTTCTTGACTGATCGAACCAGTTTTATTATAAACAGCTTTTAAGCCCCAAGGACCTGTAGAAGGGTCATTAGGATCCTGAGGGATGCTTAGCGTAATACGAGTAGCGTGAAACGAAGTGCCTAAAAGAGTAAAATAGAACAGAATAGAAAATAACACATTAATAAACATTATTATTATATCAACTCAAAACTAACCAGAGAATATCTCAACAAGTGCAGCCCACCAAGTGTGGATATCTGTTTCAGATGTCAATTTCAATGATGTATGATATAAATTAGGGGCTTCGAATGACAATGCTCTAAAGCTGATTGAAGTTGGCTTCTGATCATCTTTTAATCGTTCTTTCTTTTGTTGTTCTTGATGACGTTGTTGTAGCTGTTTCTGACCTGAATAGAGTTGAGCATGATATTGCGAAGTGGCAGATGAAGTACTTGATTCTCTACTTGTATCACTATTCTGGATTTAATCATCATCATTACATATTATAATAAAAATAAATAATAATAATAATAATAGTAATAGCAAATAAATATATTTTCTATTTTATTGCGTTGCTTACCTTGTCATACTTAATTATTATTATTTGAAGTTTGTATTATAGATTTTATATTATATTTGTTTAATTTATAAGGTTTTTATTTATTTAGTATTAAAAAGAACAAGAAAACTGTCTTTGTTGTTCTTGTTGTTGTCGTTGTTGTTGCTGATTCAGAAACAGTGTTGACATTAGTCAACTTGAGCAAATAATATAAAAGCTGCAGTGACTTTAAAAAAAAAAAAATAAAGAAAACAAAGGAGTGAGAGAAAAAAGAAAAGAATAGAAAATCTTAAAAATAACAAAATTAAAAAAACACCAGTCTGTCTTATGACGTAGTTTTTTGTCCAGATAAATGACGCTTTTTTGAAATTGCACCAAACCAAATTAAGAAACAAAGATGTCTCTCTCCCTCGTTTTAGACAAAATGATGGAGCCTGGAAACACAATACCAACCTTTCTTTCTTATTCCTGACCATTTAAAGACGAATGTTTATGTTTTTTTTACAAAGAAATGAAAAAAG
This sequence comes from Backusella circina FSU 941, assembly GCA_025399235.1. Classification (NCBI taxonomy): domain Eukaryota; kingdom Fungi; phylum Mucoromycota; class Mucoromycetes; order Mucorales; family Backusellaceae; genus Backusella; species Backusella circina. The sequence continues at coordinate 54,245 of MU622290.1, forward strand.
GGGGAAAAGTTGTCGATGTTTTTTTTTACGCATTCTCTCTTCTTCTATACTCTTCTTTTGTTTTGTTTTTTATAGCTCTTTAGCTCCCTTGTTATTCCTTTTATATACGAAAAGATAAAATAAAATATGATTGTTTATCCATCCATAATAAAAAGTTCAAAACAAACACTTTACACTGTGAGTTTTAAAACGAAATAGTGCTTTCTGAGATTAAATTTCAATTTAAACCAGTTAGTAGCTTTAACACATAACTCGACAAAGCAAATAAATAGATAATATAACACCAGATATATTTGATAGCAAAAGATAATTGAATTCATATAAATACTTTACTTTCTTTCGTTTTTCTGTTTTATGAGCAAGTCACACACTTTTTAAGCTTTATTACTATTTTGCATTATAGTAAGCTAAACCATTAATGACCAGTTCTCAAGAATAAACCAATCGCACCGGGACCAGGTTCCCTTATGACTATTACTTCTGTCGTACAAATTTACATGGATTACTTATTTCCAATAAGAATTACCTTTTGATCAAGTGCAAAAACAAATGACGAATGCATGCAGATCTAATCTTGTGGTCGGACTTTGTAAAAAAGGAAATTGTCCATCCAAATGTTTTATTTTGACATCTATGATATCATTGCTGAAATATTACACAAAAGCAACTTCATGACTACCTTGTACTCATCTTTTATGTCCTGCTTTTGAAATGCAATAACTGAGGGTGTATTTAACTACTTATCAATTATTATTTAAAAAAGAAAAAAAAACACCTCTCCTTAACTGTTAGAGTCTCTAATAATAGCAACAAATTCGTTAATAGGTTACATTTATGCAAATAATTATATTGGCGATAGCGTCAAAATAAATAATCCAGGGGAAGAGGACATCGTTCTCAATTATTACAATCAGTATTGCTAATTCAATTAGAGATGTATCGTAAACATAACAATAGGATTAATTCGCTTTTGTCTAGTTATTATGCCATTATGAAGTATAAAATAAATCAAACAGGTTCCACAAAAGCATTAAAAAAACACTTGACTTTATTCACGTGGATGAAACTATTTAAAATGAACTTTTCAAACAAAAATACTAACAATAAATGGAAAAGTGAGCCAAAGCGTTGGTTAATTCAGGTTACTACGAAAATAACAACTTTCATCTAATTCTACCATGGCGTCGCAACAGATCGACTGTACTAGAGGATAAATATAAGTTACCTTTCCATAAAAATCTAGTTACTTTTAATCCTAATTTCTCAAATGAGAATTTATAAACCCTAAAATAAATTAGATCATGTTACTATTACATAATGATTCCCAGTAACTTCATTACGATTCACGCTAATGGTTATTTTCCAATAGCAAGGTCGCTTTTTCAATTCCCAAATACTCGGGAAGTATAATCTTAGTAATAGAAAAAAAATGTAATAAACAAAGAATTTTCTTCTTTCCTAATTATAATCTAGATCTAAATTTAGATAACTAGAAATTAATGCTGTAATTATGGTGGAATGGTGGTGCGTTGACAGTGCGTATGAAAGCTTCGGAATCATGGGCCATCATCTTGTAGCTCAATCCAAGAGAGAAAAAAGGAGTGTTATTTACTCGATTATCTTATACAAATTATAGCGTTACTACAAATCTACTTCACTTGCTTAGTAGATGTATGTTTAGATAATGATTCTAATACTATAGAAATAATTTCGGTATTAAGCAGCGATGACTTTGGTAAATATCTTTTAGGATGGGGTATATCCTGATAACATTCGAATATATGTATCATATCGACATGTTTTATTTTAGTGAGTTTAAGCTTAATAAAAATCTCGATTTGGCGATTTGCATATTCAGGCACGTACTAACCAAGAACATCCGTAAAATTTGTCGATAAGAGATACACTGGATGCATTATGATGTCTAACATATCTTTAACATAGTTTGCACTGACGCTTTTGATCTACAGAGCTTATCTCACTTTTTTAGCTACTCAGGCCTACTATGCTATAATACACCCTTTCTCAACCTTTTATAGTACGAAACAGCACGAAAAAGAAAGGACAATGATTCGACTGCTAGGGGTTTTTTTTTTTAATATCCAATAAACAGAACTGAATCTTTTTCATAGAATAGTACATTAAAATCAATATCTTCTAGGCCCATCTACTTCACTTGAAGAAAATTGTATTTATTAAAAACAAGTTTGACAAAATGTGCAATTCATCATATGGAGGAAGCCACAAACCACATTTTCCCATAAGTGTGTAATACTCCATTTTTTTTAAAAAAATAAATAAAAGAGAATATTTGCGCACGATCGATCGAGAAATATTCCTTCAGTCTGCATATTTAAGTTGAGCCGGGAAAATCATCGACATCATTTTGGACCTGGATAATGCGTTTTAACTCAATTTGAAGGTAGGACTTGATTTTGTGAAACCCAAAAAAAGGTGAAACAATGGAGACTTTTGATCATCGAGAATGTGATTCAATCTTAATAATAAAAAGGGAAATATGGATAAATTTGATATAATCAAGGAAAAGACCAATTCATAGATATCTTGAAAATATTTCTGGAAATCAATAAATACTGAAAGAATCAATAACGGGAGTATCAGCCAATAACTTTATGCAAGTCTTTTTCGCACCTCTTCCATGTTCATTAATAAATAATCAGATATAAGGAAATATCTACTCTGTACTTGTTTCGCTGGTTTGTTATATACATTTGCGATATATTTCTAAAGATGAAAAAATACGCTCGAATGTAATTAGGTTCTTTTAAAAAAAGAGTATCTATGACATATTGCTGTACAGGTTTTTTAGTTTAAATTTGCGCATTGGTTTTGCGCATTTACGTATATTTTGTATTAAAAAATAAAAAACTGTGCGTAAATTTAAACTAAAAAAAAAAAAAAAAAACCCAGTAAAACTTTCGGAAAAACAGATGTGGCGAGATTACCTTTTGTATACTAACCTTATTTTTTGCCACAGGATGCCTCAATAGCAGTGCTTGAAATATTGTTTGGATTGTAACTCACGCCTATTGTTTTATTAAACTTTAATTCAATTACGCTTTTTGAATTTAAGATCTACATGGGTTAATGGACAAATAAACCCCATTTTTACAAAAAAAGCATGTACTTGTATAAAAAAGCTGCAATTACTTAGAAAAGTCATACTATCTTTCAAAATAGAACCCATGGTTCAAATTCTAGCGGATTTTTATTGAACGTTCCAAATATTTTATCATTTAAAATGAATAGTCGTCTCTCAAAAATTTATCTGATGATAAACTAAATATTGTCTTTAAAAGATAAAAGAAAAAAACATATAAGAAATGCTTAATGATATAAATCAATAAAATGTTCAAATTCATTCATCACAGTGTTGGTTCCTTGGCACCCTTTTACCCATATAATACATATTATTTATATGTAATAAATCAAAGTTAAGCTATCAATAGATAAATAGAAAAGGCACCGTTTCTATCATCAAAGTTACCAAAAGTGAAGATTATATGTTATTTGTTTGATTTATAAAGAAATTTCTTATTAAACATGACTTCACATTTTATACCTCCTTTGAAAAAGAAAAGAACTCCAACAAACAATTACAGGATGGGTAAATAATATATTTTTTATTTTTTATAAAATAATAATTTTTGGGGGTTTTTTTTTCTTATTTACAAAAGTCTTGGTGTTCTTCTGTTTACAAAAAGAAAAATGCGAGAAGATTCTAATAATGGGCCTAATATCATCAAGATACGGTTCATGCTATTGTTTTTCTTTTTTTTTTCTTTTTAAAATGGGTTATCTAATCAAAGTCGGGGACTTGGATAATGTGATGTTGAACATCGACTTCGTTACAGTCATCTTCAGGGACACCGCTTTCATGTACAACGACGGCGAAATCAGCTTCGTGCTCCAAGACAACCATGGGGTGATGCCAAACACCTTGGCGGTAACTGATACCTTGGGTGGTCTTGGCAACGAAAGCCTTCAATGTGGACATATCTGGCTTATCATCAGCACCGTTCAAAGCGACAATGATAAGATAAGCGCGGACCTTACCGTCAGTCATGGGAATAAAGGCTTGGGTGGAGTAAGGGTGTCTTTCCAACAACTTGACAGTGAAAGGCAATTCGTTGGTAGGACGGCAGTGGAAGATACAGAAGTTCATCTTACCGTTACCCTTGGGGAACAAGTTGTTAACTTCACCGACCTTGTGGTATTTTTCAGCGGTACCTTGGTTAGCACTGGTCATGAACTTGGCACCACCAGGGTGGATAACATCACCATAAGCAGCGTAGGCTTCAGAGGTCAAGGGTTGAGCAACAAGGGTGTGTTCGGGGAGAGAAGGAATGGGGAGAGGTAATTGAGGCAAGTTACCACCTTCACGGACACCAAGGAGGCGGAGACGCTTAATACCACCATCTATTTATTTATTTCCAAAAATAACCGAAAAAAAGTTAGAGCGATTGTAACACACACACAAAAAAAAAACTTACCAGGAATGATAGAGATCTTAGCATGAGTGAAGACTTTGTCGGTGTGAGCAGGGTTGAAGTAGAAAACGTTGTTAGGACCAGTCTTGGAAGGCTCAATAAGGGTATACCATTCAGCGTTATCTTCAGGAATAACGGAATCGGTGCAGGTACCTTCCAATTTGATTTCACGAGGGAAATTGCCCTTGAAGTGAGTTGTATCAACTTCAACTTGAAGGATGTGACCCTTCTCACCCAAACGGAGGACAACAAAGTCAGAGTGGCCTTCGGCACGAGAGCGGGCGGTTTGCCATCCATCACCTTGAGTCTTTCCACGACCGGGCAAAATCAAAAAGTCACCAGGTCCATAGTGCTCATCGCTTACTTGAACTGAACGTCCACCGTTACCAATATAAGCCAAATCAATAATCTCACTATAACGATATCCCGAAAAAGTAAGTATTCGCCCAACTTTAAATACAGTGTATCCTTTTTTAGAATTGGAATGGCACGCATACACACAAACTCATGTACATACATGCACCCATCATCCATATATACGAATGTTTACTTACGACTTATCCTTAGGCAATGAAGGACTGACCTTACCATAGGCTCTGAAGCGAGCAATACCACCATCGGGGAAGTTGTTCACACGAAGGTGAGTGTAAACACCGCTTTCATTTTCCAAAGTAAAAACGTTGTGGCAGGCTGATCCAAGTTCAACCTTGGGGAGGACTTCGGTCCACTTAACATTCTCGGCCTGGACATCACCTTCAGGGCAGAAAGCACCCTCAACTGAGGCAGCAGGTGCGTGGTTACCGGTGAAGAAACTGGTATCGATATCGAAACCAGTGAAAGAACCAGCGAAACCTAATTTAATGATACACCTATTTATTGTTTGTTGTTAGTAAGCGTATGACCCAGATATCGACTATTTGCTTGATGTTACCAATCATAAGTGGGACAATGACGCTGGGATTCCCAGCCATCCATCCAGGAGCCAGTATCTGCAATATAAATTCATAATCAGCAAATCGTTCCGCGACTTGTAAAATATAAGCTACTTACCAACAAACTTATCAGGTTGACTGATAGCGGGCTCAGGGTTAAGCATCATACTAGCAGGAGCAAAGTAATCATTGGTGACGGCAACGACGGAAGTACCGAGGGAAGCGCTGGCCAAATCTAAACATTCATTCTTAGTCTTTTTTTTTTTTTTTTTTTTTTTTGTTTATATGCAAAAAGGGTATGTGTCTTCTTACCAACAGCCTTTGCTAACTTGCTTTGCTTGAAATCTTCGTAGTTAACCTTGGAGAAAGAAGCGTTTGTCATTTTTGTTTTCTTTGTCAATATAGAGAGTTTTGTGAAAAAGAGGTTAATGAAAGAAAGAACGAGAACAGAAATGACCGAAGTGGGATTTTGTGGAGGGATTTAATACCTTTTGTCTAGTCACACGAGATCATCCAATAAGGTAAGAGTTATACCTTTGATTTGAAATGCAGAAAAATATACCTTTGTTCACGACTCATTCTTTTATACTGAGTTACAAATTAATGATGAAGCTTTGGGACATCATTAAAAATGGACTTTTGAAGCCTATTCATCTATTGCATACACTTTTCATAATCCCACACATAAATTAATTGATCTATCTGTAAATAAATATTAAATCCCTCCACAAAATCCCACTTCGGTCATTTCTGTAAATAAATAGTAATAAAATATTTTTGGCGTGAATACTGCTGAGATATTGGGATCTTTTTTTAAAAACGATTAGTAGGTGGCTCCTATTTTAATTTTTCATGTTAATAATAATAGATCAGCTAAGTAAACTTTAAATTATGTTATCCATTCTTACATATCGAAGGAGGATCATTACAATTATTAAATGTGAATTCTAGAGTACTAATCAAGTACTCTAATCATATTGGTACGTTTCTTTTTCAATAATGTTAATTTTTGTAGAGTAAACTTCTTTGATAAAAGCTAATAGTACGTCTTTCATTTTTCTTTAAGCTATTTAAAAGGTTAAACCATCATAGAGTGGCACTAAAATTACATAGTTAAAAATATACAAATAACTATTATTTTGGCGGTGCTGAAGTTAACGTTTCACTTATTGTCATCATCGTCGTCACCCAATAAAATCCAACGCTTAAATCGTGAGAATCTTGTCTTAACAGAATTTTTTAACAAGAGGAAATACTCAAACAAGTCGCAATTCAACCATTAGAAAAATATACAAATACTAGTAGGTTAGCTAAGGTTTTGATTTAAATATATATATGACTTTCTCACATCCAATTGTTATAAAATAAGAGTAAATAAACAAAGAAAAGCCGTAGATGTACTAAGTGATGAAACCAAAGAGGCAAATATTAATACTTGAACAGTGCAAACCATTTTTGATGTTATTGTGTAATTGGCTTCTATCTCTTTAATTTAAATAGACAATTCGTATTTATAGATTAATTGATATAATTGGAATATTCTCTTGTCGTTATAATATATGTAGCTGTTTATCCCCTTCTCCTCTTCTGTATACAGTGACTTTTGTCCCTCTTTAAGAACCCTGTACAAAATTATAGCATAAATAAAAAAAAGTGTGTTTCTACAAAAATAGTTTGCATTTGTAAAACAAATTTGTAGATCTGATCGCACTTTTGCTATTTTCGGATTCATTTTCTTTTCCTTTATAATATTTTGGTCTTACAACTAAGCATGAATTCAATGTTGCGTTTAGTTTGATCATGATTAAGTTAACGAAATATTTAAAATATGAATTCTGCTATATCATTCTATTTCCAATGAAATAGAACAAGTGTTTATATAAACACCAAAGCTTGCTATTTCATTTATGGTTCGCTTCATTTTTTATTATATTATCTAAGAAACCATTTTTTTTTATATACAACAGGAGCACGATATGAATTTTAGTATATATGTAATGCTTGATATAAAATAGGTCAGAATTACTTTATAAAGAAGGAGTATTAAAATTTTTGAAGAATTGGCAAATCAATGCAAGACCATGTTCAAAATACCTGTCAGATCTTTGCTATGAACTACGGCCAACTTTTTGATAGTCACTACTAATTCTTAAAAATTTGGAAATATCACCATCTTTTTTTGGGCCTTCTTTTACCCATTGTCCAAAATTAAATAGTCCTTGTTTTTTGGTAATTGCCTTCATTTTTAAGTAGATTCAACGATTAGTAACTACTAATTCTGTTTTTGACAACCACTATTTCCATCTGATTTAGGTAACTTTCTACCACGAGTTCGCCATAGTGATACATCAACGATGTTGATATGACCAAATATGTAAAATGTTGTGACAATTTTAAATAATAAGATAAGTTTTTGTGCATTTACTTTTTTATTTATTTTCATCTCTTCTCCCCTTTACTATTAAATATGGGTCGACTACCTTCTGATATCTTGAATCGTATATTCACTCAACTCCCTTTTAAACAAAAGAAAGAGTGTATGCTTGTTTGTCGACTGTGGGAAGACACTATAAAGACCCAGTCTCTGTTTCATACTGTCCAAATTTCTGACAAAGTGCGTTATCAGGAATTCATGGATATTATGAAAGACACACCTTCACTCAGAAAACAAGTGGTAGATTTGACCGTCCTCAGCTATTGGGAATCTCAAAACATCAAGAATATTATTGAATACTTTCCAAATCTTGAGCACTTTTCCTTTACAAGAAAATATCAAGAAGAACTGGGCTATATCGAATCAAAAACAACGAAATCAAATGGTCGAATGAGATATATAAATGACGTAGACTCCTGTAGGTTACTATGCGCTCTATCAAAGGCTGGTCTCTGTTCTCATCTTGATGAAGTGTGTGTCAGCTATTTTAATACAGAAAAGGTACTGCCAGTTTTAAAGGATATGCCCGTTTTAAAACGCCTATCCCTTGAGCGAAGTTACATCAATATTGCGCAGCTCGAAATGTTGCACAAAAATCTTCCAAGTTTAGAACACATTGGAGTGCATCTTGAGTATTTCGATGATCCTATTCCTGTTCCCACCGACATCACACCAGCAGTTTCAATTACCGATTTATTTGTTCAAATGGAAAGTGTGTTTGAGGAAGATCAAACCAGTTGGCTTCTTTATGTATCCAAGAAATATCCAAACTTGAAAAAGTATCATATTGAATTTGAATCGAGTTGTTTTGATGATGAGGATATGGAAACATTCGATAACGTATATTCAGTCGCATACATACCATTTTTGAAAAGTCTCGGTCCTCAATTAGAATCGATTCATCTTCCTGGTGCCGAATACAACAACTACAAAATATTTCAGAAAATGGATGAGTATGGATGCCAAATCAAGGATGTAGTACTCTTCTCTGATAAGGATAACACATGGCGCTCGGCTTTAACTCAATCTAATCAAGCTAAATACATAGAGAATCTCACGGTCTATCATGTTGGACCTTGCTCCTTCGATTGGCTTAAAAGTATGGAGGTGCTCAAATCACTTTCAATTAATTTCAGGAGCGACGACTTTAAAGGTGACAATGAAATTAATATAAACATGCTTCTCAAGTCATGTTCAAAAACGGTCAAGTCTGTCAAATTCAACTATGGCAATTACTGTTTCGATGGTGACTTTGATGATTCATTTCAACTTGAAGAAATGCATCTAGATAGTGGTCGGGCTACATCAAATGTCGATCAGTTCATTGCAAACTGTCTACCAAATCTACACATCTTATCCTTAAATGGAAGTATTCAGAGCAAAGCAAAACTGATATTGCCCAATCATCATTTCTCATACGTTCGTCTGTATCCTTATGATGAAGCACATCATGGCCACTTTGCGCTGAAAACAATAAAAGATTCCAAGAGCTACCTTTATAGAACTAAAAACAAGAAAGCGCATGTAAATATATCAGATCATGATAAATTTGTCAAATCCATACCTGGGGATAGTGCCAAAGGCGAACCTTTTATAGATTTAGTTTTTGGATCTGTAAAAAAATTGATAATTAATAACCACCGAGCACTCTCTGATTAATTTAATAAAATTATTTTACCATTGACGTAAACAGACAAATGTACGTGTTTGATTTTATTTTAATGAGGGATTGCATCAAAAAGTAGTATACTGTTTTAGTTTGGATCTTTTCATACTTACTATTTACTCCCTTGATTAGCTTAATGGTACTATAAGAATAAGAATAAACCACTGGCGAGACCATAAAGAGCTAGAGGAACTCTAATAACAAAATGAATATGCAGATACTAGTAAACCATGCAAGAAAACAAAGACAAATGTATGACAATATTATAAAGCAATAAGTTATCTTAAATAATGATATTGTTTATAATATGACACCTAGTACTTATTTAGTGAGATCGGGAAGATAGTAGCAGAGAACCATACGAGTAACTCTTTTGGTAAATGAAGCCTGTGGTTAGTAAGAGCTAATTACTTGAAGATTATAGCCAGCACAATACTCCATCAATGTCACACGGGAGACTTAGGTGAACTAAAGCGATCAAACCAATATTCACATATATCACTAGCTTTAAAACAAAAGTATTTTTTGACACAAGAAACAGTTCTTTGGTCCATTTTTGCGTTTTTTGTATATTAAATATCGCAGTACTGATTTGTCAGAGTAGCTTTTATTTACAAATGAAAAACACGTTTTAGATACCTTTACCAATCTAGAAAAAATCAGCAATTTGGAAAAGATAATACCATCTACTAAAATTTTTATTAGGCAGTTCGCTCAGAAATGATCTAAAATCCCTATCAGGCCTTTGTGCTACACTAAACGCCCGGGTCTGTTTGTGGAAGATTTCCAACCGAGTTCTAGTTCTGCATAATAGTAAAGAAACAGACAGTTGGCACTGAATATTTAATTCTTGAGTTTTATTTTTCGCATGAAAATCAAAATCTTAAATATAGCTTCTTGATATATAAAATACCACTGAAAAATAATAGTAATAAATAGTAGAAAATCAATCGGTGCTGTAATTTTACCTTTTCTATGGCCTGTTTAATATCAACTAATACAATGACCCAATGCACACTGCAAAGTTAACTGTTTAGGCGACTTATACGAATATTTTTATGAAATAGTTTACAGTGTTAGTAATATTTATTCCATAGATTAACAGGAACAGCTGTACAAACGCCTTCTATTACCTCTTTAGAATCATCAATACTTTCGTTTCACAAGATGTTTGCATCTAAGTTTTTTTTTAAAAAAAAAGAAGTACATCAAAACTATATGGTCACAATGAAATAAATACAGGTTCGTATTATTATTTACTAAAAATTAAAAATAAAGTAGCTGGAAAATTTTGCACCGATATTACTTTATTTATTTATACATCTTAGCAGGATCACAATAAGTGAATCTGATTTTGCTAAATCTCACATTCTATCAATCTTCATGGTGATACCAGCGCTCGATTTTAATGTTACGTTAGACAAAGATATATATACATATTGACACACAGGTTAAATTACCTTGGAGCTCAGGTTCAGAATTCATGGAAAAATATGCATTGTTTATGAGGGTAGGATATAGTGCTTTCGATATTTTTATTCTACTTCATTGAGATACTAAAATGTCTGGTTAATATCTATCCACTTCAGTCTATAATGCAACTATGTATTTCGTCCCACTTTTGCTCGGCTGAATTTTGAATTTCCGAAATGTCCGGAGTCCAGTGGTCAGTGTCCCGAGCGAAATCAATACGAGATACGTAGATGCATTATCATAATGTCAATGTAACCTTCAATTTATTTTTGAATAGTATTTTTCTTTTCACTACAGAGCGACTGTGCCGGTTTAACGCAAAGCTTATTTTGTAATGATAGTTTTACCTAAAAAGTGAGTATAAAGCTTATTTTAGTGAAACTCAATTAACGGAGACAGAGAATATCTAAAGAGAGAATAGTGTGCATGGAAGTACCTAATGTGGTCAGATCCCATGACTTATTGTAATATTACATAAAGAGGAGTTTGTCAGATTTAATGTCTTCTTTTTCTTTTTTCTTATTTTACTTATCATAGTTATATATTTTTCAAAATAAATGGCCGAAAAAGAAATAAAGAAAGAATGGTCAAAGAGCTTTGAGAATGAAGAAGGACCCGTCCTTGGTGGTAGAAAATATCATAATGTTAAAGACTCTTCTTATTGGTTGCCAAAGGATGAAGATGAGCAAATACGTTTGACTGGTGTAAGCATTTTTAGAGCAATTATACAATTGCGTTTACTTAATTATGTTGTATTTAGGGACATTTGGCTACCAAAGAAATGTTTGGCGGGTAAATTTAATTCCATCTATACCTTCACTTTAGCTTAAAAAAAAAATAGAAATGTAGATCCTGAAATACTTAAATATGTGTCATTTGAAGAAGGTGTTAAAGCAATTGATATTGGATGTGGTGCTGGAGCTTTTGTAATGGTATGTATATTATTAAAAGTCCAAATTACTTTATTAAGCGAGTTGTAGGATATGGCTGTTGAATATCCTAAAACCTTCTTTCACGGCATTGATATTGCTGCTATGTTTGACCATCAAATAAGACTCCCAAATGTTGAATTTAGCATCGGCAACGTACTTACTGGTTTACATTTCCCAGATAATACCTTTGATTTCATTCAGATGAGAATCTTCGTAGCCGCACTGCGCAAACACGAGTGGCCAATTGCTGTAGCAGAAATTAAGAGACTTTTAAAACCAGGAGGATGTGTTCAGTTATGTGAGTTTATTCCAAGAGTAAGTTTTATTCCGTGACGGTTTGGAAGGGAGGTGTTTTTTTTTATTTTATATTGTTCTTAAATATATTAAATATTTGAACATATGCAAAATAGGAATCTGGAAATGAAAATTGTAGAAGATTACAGCGTGCTGGTAAGTGCATAATCACTTCAAAGAAAACAACGCAACCTAATTTTAGACAATAGTCATTCAAATTATGGATGATCATGATCAAGACCCTCTAGCTGGTGAGCACCTTAAAGGTTGGATCGAACAGACTGGTATGGAATTAATGAGTGAAGTAGAAAAATCAGTAGATTTAGGTGGTAAGCGAATGATCTAAAAAATATTGGTTAGACGTTAATCATATCCTATTTAGAGGGTACCAGCTACACTGAAAAATGGCAGTGGACATGGGAGCATTCTTGCAGATCAATGTATCCTATTTTAGGACCAACTCTTGGAGCTTCCCTTGAGGACCGTGATGATTTTTTGAAAAATCATATAAAAGAGATGGTAGAGTCTCATGGTAATCTTTATTTAAGAAGAGCTACGGGTCGTAAGCCATTAGAGTAGCATTCTTTGTACAAGTCAATTATACAAATAATAAAGTATTTTACTTTATTGTGTTGGATAAAAATATAAATGAAATAACAAAGTCTCTAATGATTTGTTATTTGTAGTCTTTTAAATAGTGAGTAACAAGTGTCTTATGGAGTTGCTTTTTATTGTGTATGATCGAAGTCCGTTTAAAGAAAAAAGGTATTTCAATACATTGGAAGCAAATACCCTTGGTTTCATGAGTCAAATCATTCATAATATATATGTGATTTTTGTGAAAATACACTCCAAAGAGTGTAGCAAAGGCCATTTATACTCTTTATAGTATGCCTTTATTTTTGACGTTCCGATGGATCAGGTGGGTTCGGCTCCATTAGAAATTTACAAAACTTCTGAAACGCGTCTTTTATTTAACCCTCTTCTTCTTTCCTTATTTTTATTCCATAAATACGAACAATGGTCAAAACGAGAAGCCAGGTTGCAAGTGTAGTCATAAAGAGGGAAGAGAGCGAGGATGAGTCTAAAGCAAGTTTACTTTTGAATGGTATCAGTGACAGGACAAGGAACAGACGGGCGATATCAAAAAGAAAAACAAGTACAGTAAACAAGAACAGCCGCTTATCTACTTCAGAAGTCAAGTCTGAAGAACGTAAACCTACAATTATTTCACAACAATCACCCAAGAAAAATAAACCCCAGGGAAGAGATCCTATAACCAAGGTACAAATACAACGGCTTATTGGTTTTATTGAAAACGATAAAATGAGTTTGACTAAAGCTTCAAAGGAAGTGAATATACACGTGTCAACAGGAAGTAGATATTATAACATGTACAAGATTGATCCGAACTGTTTAAATACTGATGTGCCATATTCCAATATTTCTTCATACGAACAAGTAAAATCAATGATTGGCTATATTGTGGATGATGGAATGACTTTAAAAAACGCTTCAGATAAGGCAAAGATGTGTTTACCAACTGCCAGAAAATACTACAATATCTACTTGGCAGATCCAAATCACGATATTCCCCGGCCACAAAAAAAGCCTTCTGGTTATATTCCTCCAATTACATACGATCAAGTAAAAGCACTAATTGGATACATTGAAGACGATAAAATGACTATATCGGCAGCTTCAGCTAAAGCAAATATGTCAACTAATGCTGGCCGGAGTTACCATTGGCAATATTTAAACAGTCCGAATCATGAAATTCCTATACCAAGGCGAGGTGGGAAGAACGATGGTAAAGCCTGTAGTTATGAGCAAATAAAAGCCCTGATTGGTTATATAGTGGATGAAAAAATGTCTATTACAGAGGCTTCAAGCAAAACAGGGATGCGAATAACAACTGGTAAAAACTACTACTTGAAATATTTAAACGATCCTAATCATGAGATACCTACGCCAAAAAAACCTCCTCCTAACCCTACTCAATTCTACTCATATGATAAAGTAAAGGCGTTTATTGATTGTATTGAACGTGATAACATGACTATCGAAGAAGCCTCACAAAAAGTAAACATGGATTCAAAAATAGGGGAGAAGTACTATTCGAAATATATAAATGATCCTGATCGGAATATTCCAGTGAAAAAAAAGACAGCCCCTTTGTCTAAACGCTGTACACAAGATCAAATAAAGTTAATGATTGGTTATGTCGATAATGACAACATGACTATAACAGCAGCCGCGAAAAAAGCAAACATGTCTGAAAAATCTGGTACGCGATATTATGGTCTATACAGAAAAGATCCGAATCGTGCTATTCCTGCACCACTAAGGAATACCATCAAGTCTAGAACTCATGCCACATCAGACCAAATAAAAAAATTAATTGGCTATATCGTTGACGACAACATGACGATAGAAGAAGCATTGGAGAAGGCAAACTTATCGACATGGAGTGGAAAAAAATTCTATAAAAAGTATTTAGATGATCCAAATCACGAAATTCCTCACCCGTTCAACCCTGCTAACAATACTGGTCAATGTTCCTCACACGAGAAGGTCAAGGCACTTATTAGTCTCATAGTTGATGATAATATGAGTATTCGAGCAGCTGCAAAGGAAGTCAATATGAGCAATACCACTGCGTCCAAATACTACTATCGATACTTAAACAACCCAAAAAAAGAGGTGGCTGCACCAGAAATAGATAATTCCAACAGAGTTTGCCCCAAGAGATACAACCAGGTAAAGGATTTGATTAAATATATTGTCGATGGTAAAATGAGTGTAGTTGCAGCAGCAGAAAAGACAGACATACCAGTTACAACCGCCTGCAAATATTATAAAAGATACTTGAAGGATCCAGAGCGTAAAATACCTATTCCAACAACACCACACAAAACTCCTACGCGAGAACAATTAAGCGATTTAATCAAATACGTAGAAAACGACAAGCTAAGTATTATTAAAGCCGGAAAACTAGTTGGTATCGCCAAGCACACTTCCCGTAGATATTATAAAATGTACAAGGACGACCCAAACCACCGCATACCTGATCCTTCCATTCATTCACGCCAAATAAATGGGTTTGTGCGAAAGCATAGGGGAAAAAAAGAAGATTCTGAGTCCACGTCGCCTACGAACGGCACTCCAAAAAATAATTCATCCATTGGTAAATCGTGAAGAGAAAATCAAGGTATTGATGACAATGTCTAGAGAACGAGTAAATATATAACACGCTAACTATTGGTATCAGGTTGAACAGGAATCGTGAAGATTCCATATTTACATTATCATTTTCATAATTAAACAATATATATTTTATAATTGTATGAACTTTAGTGAATAATAATCATAGTAATAATAAAAAATCTATCGATAACACTTCCTTAGGTGCTTGTTTTTCTCTTAAAATCAATAGATTTAAAGAAGACAACTGATAATAATTATTTTGTCAATTTTATTAGTTCTAGTTTTCTAAAGAAAGAAAAAAAACAGAAAATATATTACACGTTATATGGAAAAGGGGTAATTAGAGATGAGTACATTTTTTACAGAGTGACACAGAAGAGTGAAAAAAGGGAAACGTTCTATGTTATCTGCTGGTAAAGACTTTGCTGGAGGGTATAAAGCAATGTCATTATTATCAGAGTCATTATGGAAACCAATATAGATACCATCACGTTCAGCAGTATACCAGCGTTTCTGATTATCTGAAAGAGTACATATTAATATATCTTGGCCACTTGGGATGAAATCTTCGTCTATATGCAGGTGAGAAAGTCTTGACGTGCTCAAATTGAAAGTACGTCCCTCTAGTTTGCATCTCATGAGTTCCAATAGGGAAAGTTGGGAGAGATATTTTGATATAAATTGATCCATTCCTTCAGAAAATGTAGCCAACTCTAACGAAAGCTCTGTTATATTGTATGGCCGTGCTTCAGTGTCATCGAAGGATAACTTCACATTTTGCAACCCAAGCTTCTTGAAAGTAGGTTGGTTGCACATATTCAGAATATCAGTTAACTCAATCTCCAGTGGTTCATCCAAATGACAAGAAACCAAGGCCAGTTTCCTAAGTACTTTGAGCTCCTTTATCCATTCAAATGTCTTGCAGTGTATATCCTCGAGCGTAAGAGAGCTGATATATTTAATTTGATCCGATTTTCCCAATTTATAAATATCCTCGCCTATTGTTCGAGAACTAAGTGTTAAGCTTTTGAGCTCACAATCAGAGCTATCTATTATAGAAACCACGTCCATAAGACATTTTTTCTGTCGGATTGACACTGACTTTAATTTCGGTCCCATTGTTTTGAAGAAAGGTTTCCAACTCTCTGTATTAATGCGTGCATCATCCACGTCATCCATATCAACATCGTTAACGTATGTGAAGTTTGAAAGATTAGGGTATTTTTTGCTGATGTACTTTAATAAGAATTTCTCTGAATCACCAGTGAACTCTAAATACTGGAATACACATTTTCTCACCAAGGGTGCCGGTTTGATTTCTTTATAAAACTCGCATTCCCCTACGTCCATGCTGATCATCCGGATTATTCGAAGCAAAGGTAAGTTTTCATGTATAAATTCCAATCCTTCAAAGTTAATATAACCCAGATCTAAAGTCAGTTGGACTAAAGCAGGTGCGTGTGCAAGCATCGTAATACCAGTATCAGCAAAATCGGCGATGCAAAGGACTGTTAGTTTAGAGAAGCAAGAAACGGATAACAGTGAGCGAGTAATCGATTGCCTTGAGTGTTCTACTATACATCTGATGTTATTCAAGAAAGGAAGCTGGATTCCCTGATCAATAATCAACCTCATATTGAAATTGTATATATATAGAATACGTAGATTAGGAAGTAATAAGAAAAGCTGTGTTGGGTTCACCGATGGTTTATTAATAAGCAGGGATAGTCGTTCTACCTGATTGCCATAGTTTGGATCCTCCTTCAGTTTTTGTGTTGTTAACTCCAGGCTCTTCAAAGAAGTTACTCGCAGAGTGTGAAACAGAGTGAAGCTTTCTATTGTATCTTTCCATTGATGGCAAACAAGCATACACTCTACTTTATCTTTTTGGTGAAGATAAGTAAATACTTCATTAAATAGCTCAGTTGGTAACTGATTCATAAATAAATATAAAGAAGTAGAATAGAAAAATAAAAAAAAAAAAAGTACAAGAGAGAAAAGAAAATGTTTAAAAAAAAGGGAGAGGGAATGTATGCGATTCAAAAAAAGGTTATTCTTGAAGTGGCTGTGCATGTCCGATCCAGACTGCGCATTATACCCATTTATTCTGTGTAAGTCGGTTTTCAAAAATTTAACTCTAATAATCCTGCTCTACACAAAGATTGTGATTTTACAAAGGTCTCTACTAACGAAAAAAAAAAAAAAACATGTAAAGAACAATTCTAATTGCACCTCTTTAATTTATTCGTGTATTAAAAATTTAGGCCTTATTGATAGTTACCAAGCTAAATAATTGTTGTCAGCAAAAGGAGGTGCTATTGTATTAAAAATATCATTACAAAAAAAAAAAAGGTTGAAAAAAATCACATAGTGTAACATTTCGGACTGAAGCACATACTAAAGTAAAGCGGGGGAAGTGCTGAGACGAATCATATGTTATAGATCCATGTAAGGGTAGAGGGAAGTTAAATGACTATTGTTGAAAGGCTTGACTAGATTTAGAAGATCGGAACCAAAGCTTGAACTATATATCCTCTTCTCTTTGGGTGTCTAATAAGAACAATAGCACCAGATTTAAAGTACAAGAGGTGATACTTTGAGATTCTGATTGCCCATTCTTTAGAGCGACAATTGATAATACTTAAATAGATCAACAGAGGTAGCTGTTCTGAAATAAATGCTTTCATAAATCCCGCAAGATAAACCGCTTTGCTGATTAAACCTTTTAATAGAGTAAGATTCTTTTGAGTCACCATATATCAAGTAATGCAGGTCGCAATCTAGTTCAACACACTTATTGCTTCTAAGTAATCTTGCTTATTGCTTTCATGAACCTGTTTTAGGTGTCCTTTGATAAGTTCATCTAACGAATCAATAATCTAACGCAATAACGTTCAGATCGTCACGCTTATTCGAATGGAGAATGAGAACAGATTAGATGCCAAGAACAAATATTCATCCTGCTAATGGCCTATATTGCTATATGTCGGACTTTATGTTGGAAACGTTATTAAAAGAATATGGAATGAGTAAAAGAACTAGAGCAGCTGCTATCATAATTCTGAAGGATCAAGAAAATAAACATTTCCCTGCAGTTTACTTTACTAAAGTAAGTACTACCACTGTAGTAACATCCATAGACTCCCGAACTGAAGTGACGTAGAGAGTTCTCGAACTATAGAAGTTACAGTTATATTAAATTTTCGCTTCTCAATATGAGAAAAAAAGCTCACATACCTCTTATGAAGATAGGTCGATTTCGTAAATCTAGAGTGTAATAGTTTAAAGGTGGCTTACTAACTTAGATACGTTTATAGCGCTGTTAAATTTTCATAGCTTTGCGAACCCAACCTACTCTATAAAGGTAATCTAGAAGTAACAGAGTTTCTCTACGGTTCAGAATTTTTAATCGAGACTTTAACTGGTCACATAGAGTAGAACTGAAATAAAGCCTATCCATAGGATTGTATGAACTTAG
>MU622290.1:78733-90889 GCA_025399235.1 Backusella circina FSU 941
AGTTTCTTTATTTATTGTCTGTCACTTCTTACTCTTTACTGAAAAGAGTAGCTGAGGTAACTCCATCCGTTATATCAATGACTGATTGGAAATGGAAATTGTATACCCTGTATGAATAAAGTACAATATGATTTTTATGAAAGATAAGTTGTGAGTTGTTTCTCTTTTTACAAATAACACAGTAACTCAGCCATTTAACCATTATCATTTTTTACTTATATCTTTTTTTTTTTTTTTTTGTAAAGAAAAGCAAACAAATAAACCTTATAGCCTTACCAATGAGTGTGATTGTATGAGACATAACGAATATAATGATTCCAAAAGTGCTATTCGGATAGTACGATAATGTTGTAAGGATTCTGGGCTTCTCTTTCTGTATGTGTGTGTTTTAAAAATAGGGCAAAAGGTGTCAACCGTTTTATTATCTAATATTGCTCCATATTTCTCCTTTTTTTTTCGTTATCTTCCTCATTATATATATAATTATCGTTTAGCAATGTTAGAAGTATGTACTAAAAGTAAATGAAATTGTTTGTTATTTATAGTTAGAGTTCATCGTGTACAACACTAAAAGATAAAAATGGGACGCCCCAGCAAAGAAAAAATGACAGCTTACTCTCTGCTAATTTTAAGACACTCTTTATCCATTATGTATTTACCGATAACTGTTTTATATAGACTGTTGGGAAGATGCTCTTAATTGTTATGAGTATACAATTGGATATGCCATGTATAGATGTAAGTTTATGAACTGTGGTAATACCAAAATACGTCACTCAAACAGAAATATAGAAACATTCTTAGATGTCTCGGATCAACAATAAAAAACGGAGAAATGATTAAGTTATTTTCAAGTTGTCTTTTTCATATCTCAATACTATCATTTAATACAACCTTTAACACTTCATACAATACAAGAAATTGTTTCTCTCTCTCTGACGAATGATATTATAATTGTAATATTCACATATAGTATGAGAACTAAAAAATTACTTTAGAGAGCAAAGAACAAAAAATAGCATGCAATCTGTACTTTAAAAAAAAATACGCTAGAAAATGTGATAAAAATTACGATAGTTACCCACATTGACTCATCTACTTCCGCTCAGATAATAAAACAAATCATTGAATTAGTCATGTTTGAAAAAAAATATATAGCTACTTTAATAGGTAAAGCAACATGAATAGAGTCAGGAATAAACAGAATAAGAAATAAAAGTCCATTGTGCTATACTTGAAATAGAAGGAAAGGTAAAATGTATACTTTGAAATCTTTTAGAGCAACCATGAGAATTAAACAAAATTAAAGTTTCTAATTTAATGAAATTTTTTTTTAAAAAAAAAGTATAAAAAGGTCTTTTTCTTTTCTGTCTTCCAAGCGTCAACGCTTTTCTTCAAAGGGATAGCATCTTTTCTTGGCTTGGTCTTTCGACAGTAAGCACTATCTTTACCTTCTTTTTAAAAAATGTCGCATATAACAGCGGATAGAATCATTCAGCATGACCTCAATTCGGATATTCATTACGAAGGTGGAATTCGATTGGCTGAACAAAACTACAATGAAGCCTTCCATTCTTGTAATGTATTATTATTTTGAATATATATATGTATAAATTTTGGAATAAATCTCTAATCCCTCCTTTTAGACAATGAAAAAACAATAAACAGATTTGATTCAGAGTCTACTATAAAATTAGACATCGAAGAAGATAAAAACCAGCATGATGGTGGATATGGCTGGTTTGTAGTGTTGGGAGCCTTCTTTGTTCAAATGACATGCTTTGGAATAGCTACAAGTTGGTAAGTCTTTATATATATATATTGTTGCATTTGATTAGTAATAACAAAATTTATTAGGGGTAATATTGGATTATATAATAAATTGCTTTCTTGAACATCTTTATTGACTTTATTTATATAAAAAAAAAGGTATCATGCAAGATTATTATCAACAAAACTTCTTTTCAGATATGCCAAACGTTACTCTCTATCTTAGTTTTGTTGGAAGTTTGTTTTTGGTTGGTCTTGATCTCGCAAGCCCAATCGCTCAAATCATTATTTCAGTATGGGGAATTCGACTTGTTTTGTTTTTGGGTACATTATTTATTGTGCTTGGATTGGAATTAGCATCATTTAGTACTCAGGTATATATAGATTTTCGTGGATATTGAATAATTATATATAAGATATAAACTTTGATTTAATCTATATAGATCTGGCATCTGTATCTTACACAAGGAATTATATTTGGTGTCGGAACATCGTTCAACTATGTTGCCGTCATGTACGCTACACCACAATGGTTTTCCAGACGTAGAGGTCTGGCTTTTGGTATTATTAGTGGCGGTGCTGGTGTGGGTGGTTTAGTCGTCCCCTTTATAATGAACGCAGCCATCACAAATCTGGGACATGAGTGGGCTTTTCGCATTCTAGGCTTTGTCTGTCTGGGGTGCAATGCTGTTGCATGCTGTTTTGTTAAAGAGAGACTCTTGACCGAGAAACCTAAAACAAAGTTGAGCCAAATTATTCGATTTGATAGTTTAAAAAATACCAATTTTGTATTGTTTTTGGTGGGATCCGATATAGGTTTATTTGGTTATTTTGTCCCCTATTTCATTTTGCCATGTATGTATGCTTTTTATATATTCATTTTTTTTTCTTAAAAAAACAAACTAATTTTTGATTTTCCACAAATTTATAGCTCATGCAACGTTCCTTGGTCTTTCTTCTTCGCAAGGAACCGCTTTAATTGCAGTAACTTCAGCTAGTACTTTTGTTGGTCGAATCATTATAGGGTAATGTTACTTTTACTATTATTATTATCTTAAGCTTGTTTCTTATGATGGTGTGTATTTAATAGATGGTTATCGGATAAAATTGGCATGATCAATACAGACATTGTCGCTAAAATAATTACTTCTTTGAGCTGCTTACTGATCTGGAATTTTGCCAATTCATATGGAACTCTAATGGCATTTGCCGTAATATTTGGTTTAACAAGTGGTTCATACTATTCTATGTTATCGTCAATCCCTGCATATCTTGTTGGTTTGGAAAAACTACCTTCTGCACTCTCAATCCTATTAGTATCCAATGTCATTTCTGAATTTGGAACCAACATTGCTAGTGCTATTGATTCAAATGTAAGTACATCTCCCTTTTTCACGTATAAAATGTTCACTGGTGTTGTTTATTTGGTGAGCTCTTTATTCTTAATTGTGCTAAGATTGAGAGTTAACAAGCGACTCTTTGTAAAGGTTTAATTTAATCAATAAATGCACGCCATATAAAAAATATTGTGTTGTCAATATGTATATTTTTAAATGAAAAAATTATATATAGAAATTACTCTATTGTCAAATAGAATAATAGCTGCTTTTCTCTTAAATATAATCAAAATATTAATATCTACATCAATTGGTTTTGAAATTAAAAACGGGAACTTGAATTCATCATACAAATTGTTTATTTTAAGCCCTTATTTCTTACATATAGCCTTTTTTTTTTTTTACTACATAATCTTTTTTTTAAAAAAAAAATTAAGCAACTGCATATCCGGATAAACTATAAAAGACATCCCCAACTGAACCACAATCCAGAGTAAACCCAGTCCTCCAACCGTCATCTTTCCAAAAAGGAACGAGCCGACTCGGTAAAAGGAACGAAAACTCAGGTTCTTGACCAAACATGGGGTACGGATTCCAATCATCTCCATTCATCGTCTGCGAGTATGTGCACTTATATGAAGGTGTTCTTACCAGTAGTGCCGTTGTGTAATAGAAGCCACCAAAGAGGTGTCGATCGAAAACCGTATAGAAAGAGGCTAAATGGATATTGGGTAGCGAGATTTTCATGTCTTGAAATGTACAGAAAAAGGCATTGAAATGCTTGAGTTGGGGCAAGCAACGTGCGAGCGTTGTATCGACATCTTGTCGAAAGACACAATTGAAGAACCTGATTTTTACAAGTCGAGACTTTATACGTGGTGTTGATCCATTAGATGTAAGCGCTAGTTTAGAAAGAGAGAGCGTCTTTAGCGAGTCTGGGAAAGCATCCAGAATTATTTTTATATCGTGGGTGGTGTTGCGGATGCTAGGATAATTAAAGTCCAAGGAGAGCTCCTCGAGGCCCGTTAATACCGATAGATCCTTGAGCGGCAATGTTGTCTTTGAGAACTCCAATTTTCGGATAGTGTTGATTTGATTCGACACTAAAAAGGAATCAAGCATGGTGTGTGCAGTAATGGATCTGAAACTTAGACTTGATAGTCTACAGTTGTATTCATCCATCATTTGGAATACATTTTTTGGTAATCGTGCTGCCTTTATAGATAGTCTCTTCAGCTTGGGACCCAGCTCACTAAAGAGCGAGCAAAGTCCACTTTCCAACCTCGTGAGTGCCATATCTCCTCCATTACGAGAGAGTAATCTCTTATCAAGCACATTCCATTTTGTGCAATATTGGATATCGGAGAGATTTGGGTATTTTCTACAAATATAATAATCGAGCCAATAATTATCAGCAGACATAACTGGCATGGTTTGAATGTAGTCAAGATGAAATGATTTCATCAGTGGGCTTGGTTCAATCTCCAGAAGAGCTGGTTCAAGATTTAACCAATAGGCCCGGATAGTCAGTTTAGTCAGTAAAGGTAGTTTGTAGTGCAGCAATTCGAGTCCCTCCATCGAAAATGTCCACGTTTGCACAAGGAAATGAGTGAGCTCCGGGATCTCTGTTATTATTTTGAGAATGCTGTTAAAATCAAAAATCGCATAGGTCATCACAAGTGTTTTTATATTTCTAAACTGGACACGACGTAATAGTAGCTTCATAAATGCCGAGTCCTCTACGTTTATGTATTGCAATAAGACTCTCCAGTATTCTGTTGCAGACAATCGACTTCGCTCCGTGGGCAAAGTTAGATCAAGCTCACTGACGCGAGGAAGTTTTCGGTCGCGGCATTGGTCCATGATGAGTATTTGGCAACTGGGTTTCTGAAGGTGAGCAGTTCTTGTCTCCAATATAAGCTTGCTTAACTTTTTATAGCTTGTAATACGTATGGTATGGAATAGACAATTTTCTTTGATAAGAGCATCCCATTTTTTACACACTGTCATGCATTCCACTTTTTGTTTCTGATCGAGATTTAAGAAAATTTCTCGAAAAACTTCTTTTGGGAGGTTGTTCATTTTATCTTTATACATGTTTTTTTTAGGAATGAGTAGAAAGGAAGAGAAGAAAGGGAATGACCAGAAATAAATATGATAAAAAAATAATAATTCTTAATCATATAATATATTTATTGATTTATCCAATGACACCAAAAATGGGTTCATATACAGTGAATCAGATACTTTATGTATCATTACAAAACTAAAAATTGCTATATATGCAATTCAAAAGTCATTTATATTATGATTTTTTTGTTGTTATATCAATACTACATGGATTTATAACAAGTAAAATAGGCATTATGTGTACATGCGAGTACCTTTACATTTGTTGCCGTCTAAAAAGAGTAATACATTTTTCTATATGACCCCATGTTATAAAATGAACCTATTTATATAGTAAATGTTGTCCATAATAGAATGATTCGGGTGGTAATAGATCATTGTTATATACATATTAACCACATTTTCAAACTCATTTTACTCTCCCAATGATTCTCATATTATTGACTTTATTATTATTATTCAAAGAGAAAAAGGGCAAAACATAAAGGCACTTTCCTATTGACTTGCTGCATAACTTACCAGTTTAGTTTTGTACTCCTCTTCAACCTTAATTTTTTTCCTAATCTGTATTGATTTTATTCCAGAATCAGAAATTAGAATTGCCAAAAAAAAAAATAGACAAGTGAAAATATATTGCAATTCTATTTATTTGCTTTTTATGGCATCATCAGCTACTTTACATATCATAGAATAGAGTATACATATTCAAGAATGCCACTGATGAGACACAAAACAATATCAATTGTCCTACGAAACAGGTGGTACATGTCTCTACTTTAACGCTCAAATGGATAAATTATTTAAAGGATGTAGATATGTAAACAACTGTGACTTATTTTACTTATTTTCGCTTTTTCCGTTTATTTTCTTTTTCTCTTCACTTGTCATTTACTCAACATCACTTATGAATCGCTTACCATGTGAGATCTTGGGTGAGATCTTTCTCCAACTCGATCAATATGACAAGACTGAATGCATGACGGTATGCCAATACTGGAGAGACGTCGTGGAACACTTCGCCCTCTATGATACCCTCTGGGTCTCTTCTGCTGATAGTGTCAACACACTCATCAATATCATACCAAAAAATGCCTCAAAGGTGAAGCGACTGGCCATCTCTCTTTACACTAAGACTAATCAAGACATTGACTTGAATCCATTGCTGGTACTATTACCCAAATTGGAAGCCATCCATTGCACAGGGCCATCCTCTCATACTCTCATACCCGAGACACAAGTTAGCTATCCATGGGCGCAGCACATCGAATACATAAAAGAGTACTCTAAAGGCTCAATAACAAGCCGCTTACTACAAACAGCCTGTCTAAACCTGAAAACACTTGATATCATTGATTTTGATTTTGCAGTTAAATCAACCATGATAAACATGCTTGCCTTAAGACGCCTGACCATTAGTTATGGCACGTACATGGCTATGGACATTGAACATATCCATCAATGCTGTCCTCAACTTGAATCACTCACGCTTCGAGGCATTACGTGTGGCGAGGCGAATAGACTCGATGAAATAATACCCTCAATGACACTCACCGAGTGTGTGTTTGATGACCTGATGATGGAAGATGGACTGGAAACCGGGTTGAGTATATTGCGATACATTGCAAAAAAGTACAAAGCCTTGACCAAACTGACCTTTACACTGTTATCAGACCACCATCTCGCTGTAATGAATAATACCCAAGCAGAAGAGGAGTGGGCCCCTCTTCTTCGTAATGTAGGACCTCAATTAGAATACCTGTGCGTTGATAATAGACTCTTTTATCATGATACCTTTGATGCCCTGGATCGTTTTGAATGTCAGTTAAACGGGTTGAAAATCAACAATTTTTCCATCATTCCAGAAACGATCTCGAGTACACAGCAGCTCTTGTACCTCGAATACCTGTGCTTGGAAAACTTTAACGTCTCAGAGGAGCTGACCTTTGTCTGGTTGAGTGAACTTATTAAGCTGAAAAGATTCAAGCTCGTTTGGGCTTCTATAGGTTATCGACATTACTCGGGCGATATTCTCAAATATGCACCACCCACACTCAAATCACTCTCATTGGCATGCTTGGAGTGGGGAGATTTTTCCTTTGAACCAGCCTATATTAACAATATTGAACGTCTATCCATTGACAAGTGCACAAAGATGTTGCACGACAGCATTATTACCCAATGCTTTCCCAAATTAACCACATTAAAGTTAAGAGATATGTGTTTACGAGGCACATATAATCTATCTTCTATGAACCTACTCTGCGTGCGCATTGCAGATAAAGGTCGTTTCAGTGCAGATAAAAATATTTTGGTGATAACAAAATGTGATGGACAGAGGAGACGATACACAAGACGAGAGACAGTGGCAGCGCCTACGCCAGATTGGGCCAAAGATTTTAAATTGTTTGATCCAATGACAGTGAGTTGGCCCGAGCGTGCGAATGATCCGGCTCCCGTTTTGACTTTGATATGTCATTCTTTGAAGAGGTTGATTGTGGAAATGGATAAGATGGATTGAAGGACTTTGACATCAAAAACCAAGCTGTTGTACCTTTTTTTTTTTTTTTTTTTTTACTTTACTTTATTTGTTATTTACGTCATCAAAAAATATTAAGTAATAAAAAGGAGGTCTCTCCATTTCAATTTTTCCTTTTTTTTTTTTGTTCTTCAATGCAACCATCTCTCTTCTTTTAAGCGTTTACATGAATATACAACATGATGCAAAATCATCTCTCACCTTTACAACTTCAACAGCAACAGCAGCAACGCTTTGTTGCCATGATGCACCAACAACAGCAACAGCAACAACAACAACGTGTCTGGGAAGACGCACGAACACGATACGCACGTCCTCCCCAACAGCAACAGCAGCAGCAACAGCAACAGCAGCCTTTTATTATACCAGCAGTCAATTCCCCCACCACCCCCACTACATCCAACGTACCCTCTGCTACCATTGAAACCCAAACCCACAAAAAGCATCTAAAATCCTATGAAACCCGCGATCACCAATATCAAGAAACACTCAATACCCAACACAAACGCCATATCCACATGGCTCAAGAAAAAAAGCGGCTTATTGAATTCACAAGTCATGAACGTCGTATCCGTTTACAGAATGGCCCCCTACTCTTGTTTGGACAAGGATATCGACGTTATACCAATGGTCCTAATAGAGTGGTGTATCCTCATCAGAGAAAGAGACTACGTGCAAGTAGAGAGTTTAAATTGTAAGTTTATATACATAGGTATAGATCGAGAAAAGAAAAGAATCTTATAGATGGTTAGTTCTTTAAATGCACTTACAGAACAGGCAAATAAAGAAGATACACTAGTTCCTATTCGACTTGATTTGGAGTATGATGGTTACAAGTTACGAGACACATTCACATGGAATTTAAATGGTAACAAAATAAAAAAAGGGAGACATAAAGATGAAGAAGCACAGACTTCTAATATGTAAAAAAAAAAAAAAAAAAAAAAAAAAAAAAAAAAAAACAATAAAGAAACACTAGTAACACCAGAACAGTTTGGTGAAATCATGTGTGAAGATCTCAAACTTCCATCTCCGGTTGCCAATCAAATAGCCAAAGCCATCCGTGAACAATTGGATGATTATTATTTAAATGCAGCCAGTATGTTAATACGAAATGAAGATGATGAGCAGGTCAAGGAATTGGAAATACAGCAACAACAACCAAAAGAAGAGGATCAAGAAGAAGGGACCATTATCCATAAGAAACAAAATGAATTACGTACATTGATCAAGTTGGATATTACAGTGGGGAATCGTGAATTGATTGATCAGTTTGAGTGGGATATTACCTGTACAAAGAACTCACCTGAAACATTTGCAGAGAGATTAGCTACGGAATTGGGACTAGGGGGCGAATTCAAGTAAGTTGTTTGTTTGTGTCTTGAATCCAATGATACTCATGATGCATGATTAGAACTGCTATTGCTCATTCTATAAGAGAGCAAATACATGTCTATAGCAAATCACTACTATTAGCAGGCTATGAATTCGATGGAACAGGTATAATAGATGATGATTTACGACATAGTTTCTTACCCAGTATAAATGGCATTGTGCGTGATCACAATCTAATTGAACGCTTTACACCCATTATACTTGAATTGACGGATGTTGAAATTGAAAAGATGGAAAAGGATCGTATGAGAGAGACGAGGCAAGTATATATCTATTTGTATTATTTAAATAATTATAATAATATAAAATTATAGACGAAAGAGAAGAGGTACACGAGCCAGAAGAGGTGTCACACTTCCAGATCGAGAACCTCAAAAGACACACCGCACAGCATTCTCGCTTCCACCTGAACAAGAACTCACCGATGAACAATTCCTAATGAATATCAATAATACAAATGATGACTCTGGTTATCACTCACAAAGAAAGAGTGCCATTAAGGCAAGAATGAACATTGCGGCCGAAGCAGCAGGTATGGGATTGCACTCACCCTCTCAGACACCGCAGCCAATGCAACAGGATATCATTACATTGAGTAATGCAAGACCCTTTATAGGAGATAACAGAACGCAAGGTAATATATTAGCAAATATGAAGCAGTTATAATACTCATATTATTTTATAACTTTAGGAAAACAGAATATAACATGGCAGCCATTCACAAAGGTGTATGGTGCTTAATGATGATAAATAAGTGTAACTTCATTGTGTACACACGCCTCTCTTTTTATTTATTTATTTATTTATTTTTTTTTATTATTATAAATTTGCATTTTTTCCCTTTTGTTAATAATACAGTATTTCCCTTATATACTCTTTCTTCTTTACTTGCAATTACTTCAATGGACGGACTAAGTTTTGGTTGAACAAACTAAAGCGACAAGGCTGCCGTTAATGCTGTGGGACTTTTGAAAAGCATTGATGACGAGTCCGAACAATCTGCGCTGCTTGGTGTTGTTCCCAACAATGTGACAGTAGTTCCTTCTTTAGAGGGGATGGCAGGCAGATTGGTATTGTCTTTTTCTTCTGGTTAAATGATTGGTTATGCATCTGAGTATTTATGAGATAAGCATGGTATCTTATAATGCGTATAACATATTCTAACCCTTTTTCTTGCTTGGGTAAAAGGTAATAAATCAATTGGTTATCACCCTATATTCAAATTGGCGTTTGTATGAAGTGTTTAACAAGGCGGTATTGCCTATTTGTATTAGTGCGACCAATGCTATCTTATATCTTCTGGATAAGGATTTTGTTTTATTGCATCTTGTTCTTGGTTAGAACTCCATCTATTTTTTGTTTTTTTTCCCCATTACCAAGTTTATATCCCCTCATTAGTGTGTATTCACTCCCTCTCATAGGTATATATATCGTTACCAAAATGAATAAAATTTGGAACAATATATTGTGTTATTTCAATGCTATCACCTAACAGCAGTGCTATGGATACACTTGATGAGCATGAAATATCAGGCTGTCATTTCATCCTGAATAATGCCGCTATATATAAGGTTTTTGTCTTTCAAGATCTAATCGAAAGTCGCAGATACTCGCCTTTTCTGAGCCCAATTGAATTGTTTTGGTCAAAAGTTAAGGCTGGAGTAAAGAGAGTCTGCCTCACTGCAGTTGGTAATGTTGGTGAATCGGCAACTGGTCTTTTATTTTCGCCAATTTGGCTTAACCTCAACCGACAATATACTTAAACAGGAACCGAAAAATGATATTTAATAATCGACAATTCATTCCTATGGCAGCGACGTTTTATTTCTGGTTGTTCCTGTGAGAGCGAAATTTAATTTTCAGTTGAATTGAGCGACACTCTATTTCTGATTGGTCCGGACGACATAATTTATTGTATATATAAATAACTTATCTTTCTTTCTTGTAAAACCATATCTTCTTTTCTTTCATTCTCATTTACAATTACCAAACTGGCTCAATCACATATAACTAAATACCAAAGTGGTCGTCAGCTAGATCCGAATGATCCTGTGCTGCTCACTGTTCATTGCTCCTCTCTTAAACCAGATCCAATCATACAAATTCAGAAACAAACAACCAGTGACGGCTTCCCACCAGTCATTATAGGTTGGTATATATATACAAGTGGCAACATTTTTTTAAAATTTTATATATTCTTTATTATTAGTCACTGGTATAAGACAACAAGGAAGAGTACCTGAAATTAAAGACGAAAGACCCGACAAATCTCGTCCCATAATCGTCATCGACTTTCGTGAGCATAATCCAGATCCGAGACATGAGAGTCTACCCAATTCTCACTGCCAAAAAATGACACCCGATATATGGAACTCTATACAGCAAATTAGACACCTCTATGCATCTATACCGGCAAATAAAAACTGTGCAATTCATTGTTCACCCACTGTGGATATTGTTTCTGTGGATCAGCCCGCATTATTAAATCATTCTCCTCCTTTTATGCAGCAACAACGTTTTTATATACCATCTCCGGTTTATTCCCCGTCACCACCACCGCCACCGCCACCTCAACGGTATTCACGTCACCATCATCATTCATACAATGAACCACATCATAGTTATACATATGAGGATATACCAATACATCGGCATTACGATGCTGAATTGTTTGCAAGACAACAGGGTGTAGCAAGACATGCATCTCTTAATAGTTATCATACGGAGAGACCCACTGGCCGTAATTTTGTAAAGAGGAAGCCTATTGCTAGAAACCAAGAACAATATAGACATGAACCCTCATATAATAGAAATGAGCCTCGAAACATAAATGAACCATCAAGCAGTGTACAAACAACAACAAAGAAAGTAAGATTTAACGATACTCCTACTATTCATTATATATATAAATACGACGAAGAAGATGACGATGATAGTGAGTGATTCAGGTAATCACTAGGGGGATATACTTTTTTTTTTTTTTTTTTT
>MU622290.1:90914-106429 GCA_025399235.1 Backusella circina FSU 941
TTACTTTCACTTTCATCATCCTTATGATGAGTAAAACATTTCATCTACCTCATATTATTTTTATGAGATAAATCAGATATTTCCACGATTCGAGATGTACTTAACTGAGAAGATTATATAAAATATATTTTTTTTGTTAGTCTCTTTTAGGTAAGCAGAACAGTTAACTATTCCAACCAAAGAAATAAGTTCGTAACCTTAATATTTATTTTTACCTTTCGAATATAAGCTACATATTCACCTAGCTATAAAAAATCAACTATACGCAAAGATTTATAATTTCGAAACAGCATATGTTCTCGTATAATTGGTTTTTTGTGGTCGTATTTGATTTACGGTATCAAACAAAGAAAATGATATGAATATTATCGTAATGAGAAAGTGTTCTTTTATTTCAATTCGACCGGAACAATGAGTTTCCCCGTGGGTTTGTTTTCAGTTCGGTTAGTAATTTGTACCTCGATTTAGTAACCTTATTCAATTACAAGATGTTCCATTTATTTATCACTCCGAGTCACTTATAGAAAAATAAAGTGACCAGAAGTTCAACTTTTCTATGGTTTTCTCTAACGACGTGGAATGAAATTTCTCATGTTGTATAGTGTGAATGTGTTTATGGTGAAATATATAAATATATCCACATATGTATCTCATGAGGAGACTCTATAATCTTGCGTATGGATAGGCTATGTAAGATTTAGTGCAACTCGTTGTGGTTGTGCGAATGTGGAGGTAGATAGGGCTGGACAACCGTAAATGACGGTTAGAGATGGGCCTCTACAAACTATAAGTTTCGAAAGATTATGTCCTTCCGTAGCTTAGGTTAGGTAACACCCTGAACCCACCATTTACCTGTCTAGTCTAGTGACAAGATCTAAGTGATTCCCTATAGAACTTTGTCACCCTATGTTTAGGATGTAACCATAGCCCACATAACTGTGTTAACTATTGTAGTAATAGTTGTACATTGCATCTCCTGGTACGATTAACATAGTACAGTCTTAATTACCTTGGTACAAACTCACCTTCCATCCTTTCTCTCTCACTCCCATATATGATATATAAATATGACGTTATCTAACCTACATTCTCATAGCCTACGTAAACATAGCCACACCCTCAGTAAGTTAGCTTGTTATGGTGTGGTTAATACCTTCAACTGCCAGATAACCTACTCTCTATGTTCAAATCTACTACTGTTCATTCTTCTTCTTCTTCTTCTTCATCTATACTTAATAATAATTTTGTTGTTATTATTTATGTTTATCTGTCGTAAGTAATCTACTAGACTATGTCTTAGGACTATAAGATAAGTCTACGCTACGTTCCTATAAGTCTAGTGTCTATGATAACGAACAAATCACTAATCATAGTTTTACCAACCAGATAAACATAAAAGAAGAAGAAACTACAAATTATTTCTTTACTGAATAACCAGGGTCAGAAATGAAAATACTCTTTATAAACTAGTATCTGTTATTTATTCTATTACTTTTTAGAGAAGTTAATTTGGTAGGATTGTGTTACTTTTTTATGTTTATCTGTGATAGACTATAACTAGTGTCTGTGTGTGAGAGTTATATATCTATATTTCCATTAAAATAAAAATAATATTTTTAGATGATACATTGTTAGCGAGTTGAAGTCACTCTCTTTAATCCAAAACGGGTTTCGTGACTGAATCAGCTATAAAAACTCTGACAATGAAAAAAATAAAAAAAAATAAAATAAGCTCTTTTTATCATGTCTCAAATAGAAAATACCTTTAAAAACTCACTTCGCAACTTTCAATCCTCCTCCAGTCGAAACAATGGCATCTCGCTGCCTCTTTCAAATGGAGGCAACGGCAATACTGGTGGAAGTGGCATCTTTAAAAACTTTCGTGAATCTGCAAGCAATACCTTTTCTAATGTCAGTAATACAGTACAGGGCTATATCCCTATTGGAAATAATACAGAGGAGGAAGAGCCACCCTTTTATCAGTTATCGCGTGTAGAGGTAAAAGAGAGAGAGAGACATGCTTTGAAAGGGAGATGGAATATTTATACAAGTATATACATTTATATATGATTAGAGAGTTATGGCTTTTGGTTTATGTCTTGCGCTAGGCATTGGTTGTTTTACTCTGGTAAGGTTTATATAAACACTATTATAATAATCAAACTCACCCCTTTCCTCAGTCTTTCTTCTTTATACCAATGTTCCCTATCTTTCCAGGTAAATTTGCAGCCACCTTTACATGTAAGTAGGATATCAACAGGTTGTGTGTGAATGATGATAATAACCTTATATATATATATATATAAAGTGGGTAGTATCTTGGTACTTGTCAGTATAGCTCTATTACGTGGACCATGGTCCCACATCAAACACATGATATCCATGGAGAGATTACCCTTTACCGTAAGCTATGTTGGATCCATGTTTTTAACTTTATATGCATCGATTGGGGTATGTTGGTTTATTTAAATTCAGGAAAAACAAGCGTTTAATAGTATTATGATTAGCTTCGTAGTGGTATTATTACAATCATTGCTGCTATTATTCAGATAGTTGCATTGCTTTGGTATGTTGGTTCATATATTCCAGGTGGTGTGCCAACATTGAGATATGGATTCTCTTATATTGGTGGCAGAGCAGTGTCTATTTTACCATTTTAATCTTCTATTATTATTACTATTATTATTACTATAAATACAGTTTTTTGAATATGAATATAGGAGTTATCATTGTTATTGTATATATTAGTGTGTTTATATATACACAAAAGAGTGAATGTAATAAGAGCGTTTACTTGTGTACGTAAAAAAGATAAAAAACGAATAAATATATGCAGATTTTTTATTACCAGTTTTGTGTATACATTTAATTGTATGGGGAGTGTGTGTGTAAGCTTTTTTTTGTTTTTGTTTTGAGTGTATATATAAATTGTGTGTGCTGTGAGTGTAAGGTTATTAATCATGTAACTTGTAATGTTTTGTGTCATTGTTTTTTTTTTTCTTTCAAAAACATATGTACATTTCTTTTTTTTTGGGGGGGGGTGAGGAAGTGTGTGTGTGTGTGTGTGTGTATATATGTAAAAAGGGGAATCTACTTCTTTCTTCTCTTATTTATCTTTATCTCGTTCGCCTGTTCATCCTCAAAGCGATTTGATGCCTTTGCGTGCCTTTTCTGACGACCAACAGGTGAGTGCTCCTTCCATTCATGTATGAGTTTTTTCTTGATGCTAGGTTCTTGTATCCATTTCAAGATATCCGCAGCCGATTTACGGTTTTCTGGCCCCACTTTAAGGAACTGTAAGAGTAAATCTCGACTTAGTTTTCCAGACACCTCTCGTAACAGTGCCTGTTCAATCAAATAGTCGTCCGAGACTGTCTCCCTTAGACTACGTAGATCGGTGTCGAGAATACCGTACCAGGGCTCTGTCTCAGCAAAGATCTTCCAAATGATAGTACCAAGGGAATACATGTCCTCCGCCATCGGATTAACAAGCCATAGCAAAACATCATTGTCAAATCGACTACGAGGGAGGGTTTGGATGGAGCGATACAGGCGATAGCCGTGATCGGGTTTGGAGTAAATCCAAGGTAGACGCTCACACCATGCCTCCAGTTCATCCAGTGTCTTTGGCACCACCTCACCATCCAGTGTTGTCTTTTCGTTCATGGTGGTATCCTCACTTGCATTATTATTATTATTACTATTATGTGTAACTGGATGCTCTGTCCACCACCGCTTTACGTCATTTGGACTTGTAAATACAGATTTACCAAAATCAATTAAATAAAGCTGGGCCTTTGTACTTCCATCCTCCAACATCTCCTCCGTTTCATTCACCATAAAGTTCACCTCGGATAGATCGCGATGAGCCAGACCAATAGAATGAATGGTGCGAATCGCCTCGAGCATCTGCACAATCAGATCCATCTTTTGATGCGCTGTCAGTCGATGGTGTGAGTGTGCATGGGTATACTGCTTGAGTGTCTTTTGATACCGCTCCATGGCAAGTCCAATCACCTCACCATGGCTCTCTTGGAGAACTTCGGTGATCTGTCCAACGTGCTCCATGTTTTTTAGGCTCAGTAAACTGGCTATTTCGGTGGTGCGTTGGGTGATGGTCATGCGACGGAAGGTTTGGATGACCTTTCCGTGGTTGTCACGTAGGTAATAGACATGTTTGAAATAACCTTCTGCGTTGGGAAAAGCAGATGTGTTGTAGATGTAATCTCGGATATTGGTTATTTTGACGTGTTTCTCTCTCGCAACTATTAAGATGTGTGTGAGTTCAATTAGATATATCTCAAGTTTTCAATATAAAGAGAGACTTACACTCCTTTAACTTCTTCCATGATTCCTTTGATTTCTCTAAATAATATTCCTTTGAATTGACCTCATCATCCTGTTCCCCCTCCAAATAACGCTGGAAAGACAAGGTGATTTTCTGTGGCGGCGTGGAAGGTGATGGGGTTGGGGATGATGCTACAGACGATGGTTTTGATGTTACTGGTGATTTAACAGGCTCTTGCTGTAAACTTCTACCTTCAATCATGGCTCTAGCAGCTGATATGGATGTAATTGACTTTTTGGGGATGACAATTTTGGGTGGTGAGGGGCTGGGTGGTTTCTTTTCCACTGTCATGATCACTTTCTTAATACCGGTATTATTCACTTTATTGATTGGATTATTATTACGACTATTATTGCTGTTAGTATTAAGTACGACTTTTGTTGTTGATGTTGATGTTGATGGAGGTGGAGATTGGGTGGATTGAGTTGATGATATGGAGGGTGAGGGCGGTTCAGGTATTGGTATTGGTGATGGTGATGATGATGGCAGTGTAGATACAACTTCCTGTGTCCTTGTCTCCTCCGCCACTCCTCCCCCGCCACTCTGACTTGATCCCAATTCCACTATTGTCTCTGATGGTACAGGATCCCTCACTATTCCTTCTGCTGCGCTGTTATTTTGTGAAGTTGGATCAAGTATCGCCCTCACAAACTGTTTTGCAACCTGATCGTTTCTAATCTTTTTAAGATCAGCGGGTATCTTTGGAGAGATGCGAAAAGTATTGTAAGCCTTTCTGAAAAATGACTTTTCCATCGTCGCATTGATAACCGTATCCACATTATGTACAATTTTAATTGCCCTTAATTTGATCCAAGCCTTGGGGCAGTTTTCATATTTGTTATCGGTATCGTTCATTGATGTTATATCAAACCCATGAATTTCGCCTAATGGTTCAGTCAGGATAACCGTCGCGTTCATATGAATAAGGTCAGGATTGGATGTTGGTTCGGTTTTGAGATTGTAGAGGATGGCTAATAGACCATCAGGATTTTGCTGTGCTTCGTGAAGGAGTGTACGGTTTTTTGCAATGTAAAAGCGTGGAAGTGGTAGAGCGTCGCGGTTGCTGGTTTCCATGTATTTGAAGAAGGAATAGTTCATATTTTGGAATAGGAATCGAGTGTTGGTAAAACCTCTGATCTTTTTGGCATTGGTATCGTTTTCACCAATGGCTTGAATGAAATACAATACACTGTTTTTTTTGATTTTTAGTTTAACTAGCAGCAACAGTGACGAATTTATAAAACTTTACCTCTTTGTAGGTGCTTCCAGTTGCTTATAAATAACAGGGGGTTTGGTAATACGTTCTTCTGGTACTGCCTTTCTAGCATATTCATCTGCCTTTTGAACAGAAGTAGAGAAGAATTTGGGTTTTCTATGATAATAAAGGATTATTAAGGCATTGATATCATCATCATCATCATCATTCATTATTGCCTATTTACCTACTACCGCCTTGTACAAATTTAACAATACCATCGTATTTTGTTTGCAAGTTAACCGCCTGCTGATAAAGGAGATCAAACGGTCTATGGAAGGACTTTGCGTTACTCCAAATCAACTGTAGATCGTCTGCAAAGTCCTGGAATTCAGCGTACTGGTTTCTATAGAGTCGTTGCTCCAAAGTAGTAAAGTCCATCGGTTTCTTGATCTCGGTATGGTAAACATGAGCAGCCTTCGGAACAGGTGCCAAAAACTGGCAGCAATCGTAGCACGATAACAGTTCGTCCAAGACAAATACGCAGAGCCTAAAACTCTTTGCGTTCATTTGAATACCGTCTAAATTCAACATTTCGAGGTTCATGCTCTTGTCGTGTTTTTAAATCTCTTTAGGCTGGTATTGTTTAAAGGAAGATAATTCAACTATTTTAAAAAAGAATAGCAATAAATACGACAAATACAGCAATATCACAGCACGCACACACATACACAAACTGAGTAATAATGGAGGTTTTTGTTGTTGAAAATATCAAGAAAAAAATAAACACAACATTGACAAAAATTTTCTGCTTTAAAACGCCGACATTCTTTTGGTTTAACCTGCTTTGATGCTGAAGGGAGTTGTTCTATTGAGAAGGGATAGAAGAAAGGTGTTTGTATCTGTTCATAGATGGGAAGGGGAATGTTTTAAAAAGAGAGGGGAAAGATATCTTGTGAGATGAATGGGGTCGCGTTGTGTATGTGTGCTCCCCAATCATCATATTTGAATTTCTATTTGTATAAAGAAGAGGTATACAAATGCATCAGTATTGTTATTCCTGTTATCAGATGTGTCAAAAAGAGAGCTTGAAAGAGAGAAAGAAAACACTGGGAGGATCCTTTCAAGATATGAAAAGCATTAGAGTATATATATATATATTCATTAGCTATGAAACATGATGAAAGTGTTGTAACCTAGGATAGTCCTACTCAACTAGCAACGCAAGATGTTGAGAAAATGATAAAGAAAAAGGAAGAGAAGAGTATACAAATCGATTCTAGAGAGCAATGACATGACATAAGTGTCTTCTAGCACTTATCATGACTTTATTTCAGAAAATTTACTGTACTTGAAGGCATTTATATAATTAACGATAAGAAAAATATACGTAGTTTAAGCAACCATACCAGGACACTCTACAAGATGAAACATAAACATAAACAATCTCTAAAATCTGAGCTCTTTGTTAGTTTTACTACACAAAACTTGGTTCTCTAGATGAAGACAAGAAGCTCTTATAACCATTGAGGTCTTATGTTTATTCTATGAAGATTCAATGGAGCAGCAGAGAGTGGCTAATTGTAATATTTTATCGAGCAGCAAATCGCTTATCAGTATGATTTTAATATATATTTGATCGATCACTGCTGAATATGATGGTAGCTCCTATTTTTTTTGTAATGAACACCAGATATACTTAATGGATGGCCTAACGACCTCAAATAGTTTTTATTACTCAGCATAAGAAACCATACCTTAACGCTATGCGATATCCGTATAAGTAACCCACCTCTTCATCAACATTTTGGACATTGGTCATAGATGTCATCGCTGAAATTTTGATCAAGAGTACAATTATGTATCTCATTTAGATATTTTGTCTTTTGAGTCAAATTGCATTCTTACAAGGAAAGGCACCCTTCATTGCTGATAGGTAATTTCCGAATTTAAGCAAAGTGTAGTTACATCTACTCAACAAAGCATGTTTTTTATTGAACCTATCACTTATTTTTCAAATGTATGACTTTGACGCTCTCATCAGCACGTACAACAATAGTGAGTCTTTTGTATATTCTTTACAAATTAATTTGATAAACTTCCTTGTAGACTATATCCCACAAACGAGACAGGCATCCTATTCCTCTTTATATTTGCGTTACATTCACTAAAACATGTAGTATTCTTGAAATGTTTTTTAATGAGCTTTTTTGTTGGCATTTATCCACTTTTATAGTGTTATCAAAAATGCAATAGTGTTTGTCGATATTGGTATTTGTTTCATTATCTTAGTCTATCTATGTAGGTTGTTCTTGTAGTAAAAAATAAATAAAAAAAAAAACTATTTTTAATGATATTTCTACAATATAGTACACCATTAATTACCTGGTATCATTCTTATTTATATTTTTTTTTTCTCTCGCAAAATGTATAATGAGCTTTTAAACATTAAATATAACAACTCTCTGCCACCAAAAAAAAAGGTGCTTTTCTTGATTAAATTATATACATATTGTACTCATCTTTGTATTTTACACAGACAAATCAGCTCCACTACTCATCATGTGTTTGGTATAATGGAGAAAACTTCTTTTTGTTTTAATTTTAGCATTGGAATACACAAACATCTTACTGCGGTAAAATGGAAATAAGAGACTTTCCAAGAAGTGATCAGATTCTTTTAAGGCAAGTTTCAAATATCTTGACTTTTGATTGGTTAGTATATCCAGAATAAATCGATACTTTTTGAAATATTAGTC
The DNA here is from genome assembly GCA_025399235.1 of Backusella circina FSU 941. Taxonomy (NCBI): domain Eukaryota; kingdom Fungi; phylum Mucoromycota; class Mucoromycetes; order Mucorales; family Backusellaceae; genus Backusella; species Backusella circina. The sequence continues at coordinate 99,217 of MU622290.1, forward strand.
CGATGTCGAGGTCTAGTTCTTTGTGATGGGATAGAAAAAACGAATTGAAAACTGTCGCACAATACCCCATCTTTATTTTGAAGAAGTTATTTATATAATCTGTTAGTCTTAATGATGAGTTTTCAAAAATATAATCATCTCCAAACATGATTATTTAATGAGTAAAAGTAAATTTTTATGTTTATTTATACAAGTATGAAGTATTTAATGGAAGTATATTGATAAGGAAGAAATAAAAAAGTGAAATTGATACTAGAAATACAAAAAGAAAACCTAAAAAGGGGTTTTTCAAAAGGGAGGAGAGGGATACAAAAAAAAAAAAAGAGAGAAAGAAATTTACTTCTTCTTGAGTGCTTCTTCAATGTTAATACCATACCAACCAAGTTGGCGACCAATCTCATCGAGAGACTTTTGCTTGGTTTCGGGAATAAAGAAGTATACAAAGATCAATGCAACCAGTGCAAGACCGGCAAAGATCAAGAAGACATAAGGACCACAGGCACTCAACAAGGTAGGGAAAATGAGACCAATGATAAAGTTACAGAGCCAGTTCAATGCCAAACATGCAGAAGAGGCAGAGGCAACAGCGTAGGTAGGGAAACATTCGGCAGTAATGACAAAAGGCACCATACCGAATCCAATAGCGAATGAAGCAACGTAAAGCATAATACAGACGACCTGGAGAGCAGAGATTTCGTAGCGCATAGCAATAGTCATGATAACCTGGAAGACAGTCATACCAACAAGAGAGATCAACAACAAAGTCTTGCGACCCAAGCGATCAATCAAGGAGAGACCAACAACAGTGATAACAACGTTCAAAGCAGAGACACCCACGCTCACGTACTTGGCAGTATCACCAAAGGAGACTTCGAAAATAGTAGTTGAGTAATACATAATGGCGTTGATACCAGTCAATTGGGAAAGACAGTGAATGAAGAAAAGTTTAAGGCACAAGCGGCACAAGACGGGAATAGACATGACTTGGATAAGATTAAGCTTGGTTTCAGACTCAAAAGCACCGGCTTCGTTGGCATCTTCCTTGTTTCCAGCAGATTCGAATCCGGTAGCGGAATCCTTATCAGTAATATCAACCTTGTTTTCATCACCACCCTTGGTAAGACCCAATACCATATCGGTGAATTCAGCCTCAACATCACCGTTACGAAGACGAAGGAATTCAACACGAGCTTCATCCATTCTGTTCTTGGAAATCAACCAACGAGGAGATCTGGCACAGAAGGGAAGGATAAGCATCTGAGCAATGGTAGGTACGACAGTGATAACAACAACAATACGCCATCCAACAGCAGAGTTCAAACCAAGAGAGATACACATGATGATCAGAATACCGAGGGTAGTAAAAAGCTGAAGAAGTGAGGTAAGAGCACCACGGTACTTGGGTGGAGAGATTTCAGCAACATAAATACCAATGACACAGGTCATGAAACCACAACCAATACCAACGAAAATACGGCCGATAGCAAATTGAGCAGCGGTAGTAGCAAGAGCAAGTAAAATGGCGCCGATAAAGAAAGTAATGTTCATAATAATCATAGAGTCACGACGACCAAAGCGTTCAGACATGTAGGTGTTTGACATGGCACCCAAAAGTCCACCGATAGCAAACATACCATTGACAGCACCCCTATATGAATGTTAGTCAACTTTCTTTTTTTTTTTGATCTATACATTTTCAAAATGATTAAATTTCTTACCAAACCCAATCACCCATAGGAAGACATTGAGGAAGAGGAGAATTAGGATAATAAGTAACCTCACCGGCAGGTACACCAGGGCAGTTTCTGACATTACCACCTGGAATGTTCAAGGCAGAAGTATTGAAACCAGAGTTGAAAGAGCCCAAAGATGCCACCATAGCACAGAAGATGACAAAAGGACGAAGGCTAGCGTTCCTCGAATCCATTATTGTATATATTAGATGTTAAAGTTAATTAAATAAAAAGAAAAGGTATTAATAAAAGAGTAGTTTTAATAGTTGTGAATTGATGAGAGAATAATAATAAAAAATCGGAAATGAGGGGCGCGATGTCCTGTATTTAAATGTTTTTTGGGTTTGGGTTGTACACTCATTCGTAAGCCAAACTGACACCTAACCAGATAATTCCGCTTTCTCCAGAGCTGAGTTTATCACTCTCTTTTTAATTTCCATTGTCATTGTATTCAGGGTCTTTCCTGGTGGAACATATTTGTATGTAAGAAACACCCCATCGCCATTAGTAACCCCTTTTGTGTCCCTTTTTTTTTTTACACTTTGCATTTTTATTTATCAGACATGTCATTTTTTATTATGTATTTTATTTTAAAAGAAAAACAAAATAGTTTTTTTTTTTTTTCCTAATCACGATTCTAAAGTAAAACTTTTTTTTTTTTGAACACTCTCCTAACATAACCAAACCAATAATTTGAAGGACCTGTAGAATGATCCTTATTCGCTTTACAAAAGAGTAGCTAATACGGCCCTTTTTTCTGAAAACCTCCCCCCATTGAACAAAAAAAAAAAAAGGGATTTTAAAAAAGTAAGTTTGAAACAAACTTTGTTAATGAGATTTTCGGTTATTATCAGGCAACCATTTTGACCTTTTTTTTTTGTTTATTTCAATCCATGAAGGGCCCTGTCGTAGAAAAAAAAACAATGATCAACAATAAATATTTCATCTCATATTTTTATTTTGGATTATCATTTATAATGATGCTTTTAACTTATGAAGATACAAAAAAAGCAATTAAAGAGTTATATGAAAACTAGAATCCGTGGAGTCTTTTTACCGATCCGAGTTAATAATAATATTGGTGTGATATTCTGAGGTTTCCATTCATGGTCACTGTTATTTTTATATAATTAATGCAGGAATAGATTGGCTTTTTAGTGTCTAGTTTTTTTCTTTCTTTATTTTCTTTATTTTCTTGTCTATAAAGCTTACAATTGTACTCGCTTATTAAAGCGGGGGGATTAAAAAAGAAAAGTGGGGGACATGGCGGACCCTTACGTAAAAAAACGGGGTTTTGTAATAAGCGAGAATCTCTTTTTTTGTCACGATCATGGTAATACATTCACCAATCATTGTAGGCTCGAAGTTCGTCTCCGTTCCGCTCCATCCATGTTTTCTAAAAAGTTGAATAAACTTGTTGTAGGAACCTGGTAAATGAGAGTGTAGATTAAATAGACTTAATCCTATCCTTCGAACTTAATTGCAAAAGAATAGATAAGACTATTTCTCATTCCACTCAAGATATAAAAAAAGTTTTTTTTTTTTTTGTCTCATGTTTTTTTATTTTATTTTTTCCTCCAAATGAACTCAGTCAGTGAAGTTATTGAAAACAACAAAATCATAGGATTTTCATATGTGGAGCCACTCGTGGTTTTATAATGGTGATTGGCCAACTATGAAAAAAAAAGTGGTTTCACGCCGGCCCTTAATTATTTTTGACAAATCATTAGCTTTTGTTTACTTTGGCGTTTACTTTTTTTTCATTTGAATCTGCCGACTTTTGATAATCTTGTAAAAATGAACAAAAGCTCCTGAATCCAAGAAGGTCCAATTATTTTCTTTTTTAACTTTTGATTGACCCATCACCGCTTAAATCAAATAATAATAAATATCAAATAACATGATAAATACTGTTATGAGCCCTTTTCGTTTGTAGATGCACCCTCTCAAGTGTTCCCAGAATTTCCCAGGCTACACAACTGGAAACGATTGTAAATACGAGTTATTTGGTGGTAAACATGCATGGTCCCTTATGAAGCACCCTTCAAAACCCTTACTCTTCCCTTTTTCTTCCAGTTATTTTATTATGTAAAGTGGAAAAAAAGAAAAAAAAAATAGAAATTTGTTTCCTGATTATTTGGTAAGCAAAATAAAGTTACTTTACCGTAGAGAAAAAAAAAGGGTCTACTTTTTCTTTTATGACTGTCAAATTTTTCTAATTTCTCTTCACTTTCTCTGACTTCCTCTACCCCCCAAAAAAAGACCAGGTACTTTACCTTCCCATTATTATTAAGTAAAAAAAAGGGTCCTTTTGAAACCCTTCCCATCGTATTCCCACTTCTTGATCTTCTTTGGAAAAAATAATGTTGACCTTATTTTGTAAACATTAAAAGTATATGCTTTATTTATTTAGATATCCAAAGGACTATTTTTATTTTATCTAAATAAGTACCTTCAGTGTGGGGAGTAAAAATGGTTACACTTTTTGAGCTGTGTTCATGATCGGCGTTTTGTGTCTCCGTGGAACAAGAAAAAAAAAGTCTTTTTTTTGTCATACAACTGTCAAACATGATTCAAAGAGAGAGAGGGCTTTTGATTTGTTATTGAGACTCTTGCTCTCTGTCTATATTCATATATAATAACATTTAAAAACATCTAAAGATATAAATATAGTTTTAACAAAGAAATAGACCACTTCTAACCATTTGAAAAGGATGATATTGTTTCTTGAAAATGGTAAAGAACGACGAGAAGCATGTTATCTGCAACGTCATCACATAGTGTGGTAGTAATAGTATAAATACTTTGCGATATATATACATTCATATTTATCTCCGAGTGAGCGTACGTTTTTGGTATGTTTATAAATAAAACAAATGAAATGTTGAACAAGAAATAATAGGATATCACAAGTGAGCTTTAATGATTGATTTCGACTTCCCTTATCCGATGTTATTTTGTCATAGATGGTATATTATTTCGGAATACGTTCCCATACACGTTTTCATTGAATGAAAAAAAAACACACCTTTTTGTACAAATACTTTTATTTATTTATTTTTTTAAAAGTGGAGTAATACGCTCCGAATGTGTATCACTTTGATAGAAAACCATTTATCCCCAAAGTTCACTTTAATTGATGAATGAAATACGACATTGAAAAAAGTATAACCAGTTGTTAGTCGTGATTAAAGAAAATTTAAAATCCAACAAGTTACTTGTATCTTATTAGCTACCAATCCACTATCAAGACGTTTGCTTGTTCTCATGTTTTTCTCAAATAGTGTCTCTCTAAAAGAAGTTTCACAAGAGAAAAAAAAAAAAAAGATGGAAAAGACTTTTCACTGCTAGCTAGTGTAATGTGCCTTGCATGTAATTTATAAGCATACGAGTCAAATATCATTTTGTGGGGATTCATATTTTAAAATATAAACCCCAATTTAAATTTAGTTTTTAAAGGAATTCAGGGAATCAATAGTTGCACAGCAGAACGAGACAGATGATTGATTATATAAAAGGTTAATCCGATTTTACTAAAGTTGAAAAAGGGTCTTTTTCAGGGAGAACATAGAAAAAAGGGTCTACTTTAGTCTTTTTTTTTTTTCATAGAAAAAATCCAAGTACACAGAAAATTGAATATCTTTATTTAAAAAAAAAAAGAAACAAAATCGAATTAGAAAAATAGATGACAACATTTGTATCTTATAAAAAAAGAAGAACAAAAATAACTTCCATCATATTTTCTTAGAATCTTAAAAACTTCAAATAATAGACGTACTGTGACAACCGAAGTGTCTTTAACGTAAACAATGCTATATTCCATTTTTCTTCTCATATATTGGAAGAAAGAAAATAGAAAGATAGAAAGAAAAAAAACTTTGATCTCCCCTTGATCTACTTCATAAAACAAAAACATAAATTAAAAATGTTGGACCCTTAAAAGTCGAGCTCCTGCTCTCAATGAGAAACATCGCATGATTGGAAAATATGAGCTCCGAATCTCTGGAAAACTGGTTCAATTGTTCAGATTAAAATGAACAACATTTAGTAAAAGAGCTTTTTTTATGTAATACCGCTTAGTGTTAATTTAGAAAAGTATAATAAGAAAATTACACTTCTTTATACTTTTTGTGTTTTATATCATTGCCTACAAGCATTTACCGCCAGAGTAGAAGAAGTGAATATTCCTCTTTCTTTCTTGGCTATTGTAGCTTTGGTATTATTTTGTTTCATCTATTTTTTTTTTTAAAAAAAAAAAAAAAGGACGCAGAAAAATTACTGTTCACGTTCATCATATCCATTCCGCCCCTAAAAAAAGGGGTAAATAAAGTTTAAAGTAGTAAAAAAATGAGTAATCCTTCAGTTAACGCATTCACCTAGGTTCTAAATTCAACTACCGAGAAACACCCTCAATCAAACGTATTGATTTGGTCTTTTAGTGGAGAAAGCTATATATGAAACTGTCTAAGACTTAAATAGACATCTCTACAAATTCTGATCCTGGTTTCATCTTTACGCTTTGTTATTAAGCTCTCTTAAAAAAAAAAAAAGCAAACCTTGGCTACCTTTTAGAAATTGTTATTTTTGAATACCTATTTTGTTCTTAGTATTGAACTTCCTAATTCAATGTGGGATGTTGCTTGAAATAGTGCATATGTTCCTTAATGTAGAATTTTCTATATATTGATTTCATTTATATTTGACATATTTGGTGTATTTCGATTCAAAGGCTTGTTTACAACCATAAGGCTTTTACTAAAAGTAACAAGCAATGATTTAATTTATTTTGTATTTAATCACTATAAGACTATCGAATAGATATACTCTTTTTTGGTGATGCACGCACCTACCTTTTTTATAAACAATTGTTTTCCCCTGATAAAACTGTCTTAGCCTCGGCTAAGATCATGGTTAATTTTCTTTTTTCATTATAAAGAATATTTCCTATTATAACACATATGATATTTAGGCAATTTGATACATACGAAGCTCAATGTTTTTTAGTTAATTATTTCTTCATATTTATTATATTCAATATTAACGAATAAACAATAAAGATAGACCTTATAGTGGTTTTCATAAGCCTTTCAATAAACACGGAAATAACAAGGTTGAAGTCCAATTGCTGTGTAAAAAAAAAAAAAAAAAAAAAAAAAAAATTATAATAAACTATTCTAATATACAGCGCCAACTATGGAAGAAGTTTGGTACCATAAATAATACTGTATAATTTTGAATTTACATTTAGAGATTTCAACAATAGCCCTGATCTAGCGACACACCTTTTCATATAATAATAGTTACTTCATTATATAAATTATGCTGTAGTTATCCATATCTAAATGGCAATCTTCAATAGCAATTGTATCCAAGTTACTATTGATATAGACCTCTAGTATTAACAACTGGAATTGTAGGACAGATAACTTCTTGGTATATATATATATACTCCTTCGTGTACATACCTTACAGTAGATATG
>MU622290.1:113813-130128 GCA_025399235.1 Backusella circina FSU 941
AACAGATAATAATTGTATAAATAAAGGCAATACATAGAGTAGAAAACCAAAGTATGTAAGCATGTCGTCAATGCCACTAATCAGAAGATAGTCAATGATAGATGGGTTCCATTTAGGCGCTTAAACATACCATCTCACAGTTACTTAATTCTGGTACATGTCCAAACCTAAAATCACTTTCTCTCTTTGTGAACTAAAGTTTTTTGACCGGGCAAACGCTTACTCCTATGTTAAAAGCAGCTTCAAAATTAAATAAATCGACTTTAAAGAGCATTGTAATATCTCTTGACGACCTGAAATTACTACATGACATTTTATCTCTACTTGAATCGTTAATACTTGAACACTCAATCATAATTGATGATAGATTACCTGATACTACCAATCCTGCTATTCCCTTAATCACGTATTTTAAAATTAAACTCTTGTGGTTTTGGCAGAACCAAGGAACTCAACATGCCACATATTCATCTATGTCATTTTGAATTTACTACACCTGAAGCAGCAGGGGAAAACGGGGTTTTGGTTGTGAAAGTTTAGGAATTAATAGAGGAGACCGACAGGAGTGTAGTAAACAACGCTGTTATATTGCATCAAAAGATAGCTGTAACTGGCCCATTTTGGAAAGGTATTTTGATGCTAGTGATAAAGCTATATTTCTAGAGACTCGTATTGTAACATTGGATGTATTAAAATACACACCTTTTATGACCCTAACATGTACTTCAGTGCGTCGTGTTGTAGCTAGGCATCTAGTTTAATTGTTTTATTCTAGTTTATGTTTGACATTTGATAAATAGCTCCAATAAACGGTTTTGGTGATTACTCCTTTTTTTATCATGAATAATCTGTGTTGTTACAAACATTACACACATAATATTACAAAACTTTGTAAATATATTTGGATGGTACAAACTTAAAGGAGAAAAAAAAAAAGGGAGACTTGATAAATATATAACTACATGATAAACATGTAGGAGATATTAGATAAGTACACACTGACCTGGAGTTCCACTATGCGTTTAAATATGGCGTGAGTCTTGATTATTCATCAGCCTTTGGAACATTACAAAAAGCTTGCAGGTGATGACTTAAATACAGGGATGCTGTGCTTAGTATTAGTATATCACCTTTAAAAAGGTATTAAAGTAGACACTCATGTAAATGAATTGAGGAAAGACAGACTCTCAAAAATCATTTGATATATTCTACATTGGGTCGCGATAAAGTTAAATGGAGAGCTTGAAAATTGGATAAGAGGTTCTATGCAATACAGACAAGACTTCAAATTGCTTTAATGAATATCATGAGCAACACCATATGCTACACAAATTCATATCATTGCAAGTTGATATTTACTTTGTTCAAATATAAATATTTAAGATCTTATCATGCAGAAAATATTTACAAACTTTGCTCAAAAAAAGGTTCTGAAACTATTTTAAAGTCGCGAGGGGCTGTTGGTAAGCGTATTTTCACATGGAAATTAAGCTTTTATTTTTTTGTTTGAGTTAATTTGTTCAAGTATGAGACGGAATAAACAAATAAAAAGATATTCAAATACATGTTCTCAAGACAGATACTCTATGTTGGACCTTGAAACAATAATACAAACGTGTTTGGATTGAATTGCTACTGCGGTAATTCAATTTACCTTGTGACACCGTGCATGGTTGCCATGGCAACAAAAATAATTTAAATGTTTGTGAAACTTTTGCATGGTTGCTATGGCAACATACGTTTACGTGTGAAGTTTGTGACACATTGCTAAGCGTTAGCGTAAATTGCTTTGTTAACGAAAGAAAACCTCCTTTCTGAATGAAGAGCTCTCCCCCCCTCTTTCAGCTTATTTCTGATGAGACAAGTGAATAATAATAATAATAAAACAATTATGATGAATTGATTCATTACTTAGACTTATTATAAAAAAAACTGAATTTTTGCTAGAGTAAGTAAATATATCACCGTTTTTGGATGAGGCTATCTTCATAGTCGAAAACTGCTTTATGCGAGTATTTATATTGTTTTTTACTATCCCAAAAAAAATAGTTAATCTAGATGCGAGAATGCTTTGCATGCATGAATAAAAACACGTTCTTAACTGGAAAGAAAAAGGTCTGATTACTAAACTTGGAAAAAAGGCTTAGATCGAAAGTTGGTGATTAATAATCAGATAGATTCGTAATGAGTTCATGTGGAAGTTACAAAATAACAGAATATATATGGTTTTCTTTCCATACAAGCTCTATACCCTTCTTTTATTTCTAAATCTCTTTTTTTTTTAAAAGATATAAGATGGGCTTGACATTAACGTTGACAGATATATTCGCCATATTACGAAAATTCGTAATTGTGGTACCAGCCATCTTGAAGCTGACAAAGGTCAAAAGAATTTCCAAGAACTTCCATCAGCTAAAAATAAGGTTTCCTATATTTTTGAGAGTTAATTCTTAATTAATGCAGACTGCACTATTTTTTTTTTTAAAAAAAAAACGTCTATAAAAACGCGTCTTGTTTTCTTTTTCTCAATTTTTTTTAATTATTTTCTTCAACAAAGATCTTTTTAAACATGTCTAGCCTATCTGATATTAAATTACACTACCTTGCAATTCCAGGAAAGCCAGGTAAGTACAAGAAAAAAAAAATCCCCAAAAACGGTACCAAGTTACTCAGCTATATTGCGCCATTTACAGAATCTTTGGGTCGTGGCGAAGTTTGCAACCTCTTACTCAAGGACTCTGGATTAAAATATGAATATACCAAATTGGATTTTGCCAAATTCAAGAGTACCAAGCAAGAGTATGCCGCCAAAGGTCTTGTCCAGCCTACCTTACCCTACTTGGAGGTCAATGGTAAGTGCTACGGAAAGTCCACACCCATCCTTCGCTTCTTGGCCAAGAAGCTTGGAAAATATGATGGCAAGGATGATGATGAGATCCAGTTGGTGGATGCTATTTCAGATGCTGTTGGTGATTGGTATGGTCAATGGGGTTTGGCTGTATGGGGTGGACAGACTACACCCGAGGGAGGGGAGACACCTGTTGAGAAGTATAACCGTGAGACTTTCCCAGCTTCTGTAAAGGAATTCGATGCTGTTCTTGGAAAGACCAGTGGTCCTTATTTATTGGGTGATGAGGTAAAAAAAAAAAAAAAAAAAAAAAAAAAAAAAAAGAAAGAAAGCTTAGATAAAAGGCGTTTTACTTACATATTATCCTTATTAGCCTACCTATGCTGACTTTATGCTTTACCATGTTGTCGATGACAGTAAGGTTACTGGTGCTCCTTCCATTGCTGATTTCCCTAATATGGATAAATTTGTAAAGGCTATTGAAAGTAGACCCAATTTGAAGGACTATATTGCTTCTTTGAAAAACTAAATAAGCTATCCTTTGATACAAAATCCTCATCATCATTTTATTTATCATTTTATGGAACAATAAAATTATTTTTTTTTAAAAAGAGTATAACTTCATTTCATTTAAATTTTTTAAAAACCAAATGTTACATAGCCTTTTTTAATGTTATATGGTTCATAAATAATCACTTTATTATTTCAATCAGCAATCCTTTTATTCTTCAGACAAGATCACCAATTACTCTCAAAAGCACGAATAAAACTCTCCTTTGCACTCTCCCTCTCAAAAAAGCGATTCACATTCTTAAATTTCACCAAAAATGCTGGATCCAATTTCTTTGTCATCCAATAAAAGTACCCAGCAACATAAACATCCGCGACTGTTCTTCCCCTAGGAAGGATTGTCTCTCGATTTCTCAGCAAAGCATCTGTCTCCTCGAGCAGCTCCTCTGCCTTCTTCACATGTGCAAGATACGCTTCATGGTCGACCAGTGAGAGGGCACGGGTATCGTGATTGGCAAGACGTATACTATAATCAATATCTGGGTTCTCCTTTGCATAGACTATTGCATGTTCCTTCAAGTTCTTTAGGGTCTCTTCTACCTGACTGATATCCTGTGTAGGCGTCTTTCTGCCCGCGATCAGCACCAATGCACGCAACTGTCTCCATTTTTCGACAAAGGTCACGACATCGGGGTCATCGGTGGCGTAATCAGACGAAGTGGGCCATGTATTATCGAGATAGACACCAATATCAAATGAGTCTGGGATGGATTTTCCCTTATGGACTAATGTAGGTACCTGACCCTTGGGGTTGAGTTTGATGTACCATGGAGCAATGTTGTCTTGGCCCATTGCGAGGGGGGTGAATTCAAAGTCGTTTTCGACACCCTTTTCATAGATAAGGAGGGCAGCAATATAGGCAAATACAGAGCCGTTGGCGTAGTAAAATTTGGATGAGGCGTCAGAGGTCATTTTGGAGTGAAGAGGAGGAAATGAGTAGGAGATGCTATATATATATATATATTGTTGAGAAAACACGGAGTTCTAAAAGATAGGCTTGTACCTTCTTTGCATGAAAAATAATGGTTTTTTTTTTTAAAGAAAAAGGATGCTATATTAGATATACTCTGCACTTTATTTTTCTTTTACCCCAACAAATTAATAGATATAAAAATTATCGCTCTATACTCTATAACCCATTTTATGCACCTGTCCTGATTTACTTGAAAGTAAAACCGTGTTTGATACATAAAGACAAGCAAATGAGTCAGAGTGAAGTAAAATGTCCTTTTTGTCGTTTATTGGTCGGGTACAAACGATGACAAATACAAGGTGACTTGTGATTCGTGAAAAAGTTTACACAATCATCAATCATTGAGCCATTTCTTTTATAAAGAAAATACATTTACCCGATAATAAACAATGAGCATTTCATTTTCCCTTTTCTTCAAAATCAGATTTATTATTAACCTTAATGAATAGCAGACTCAATAACATTAAAAAAAAACAATATAATATTGACCATTACTTGAGTAACATTCGCTATGATTGCATAAATACTTACTATAATGCAAAGTACTTGAAAGATATCGAGAAATGATATTCTGGATGCTCTTGCATGAAGTTAATAAAAGTGTTGAGTAAATGTAAATCTTGTTATCTCCAAATATGTCACCTCATCTCGATTCAATGCAATGGAACCAAAAGACAATATGTTCCTGGTTACGGCTATTAACCAATCAAAAAAGAGAAGGGAGAACTATATACAAAAAAGCCAATTCAAAAAAGGAAATGCGGTCACTGACTAAACAAGTAAGCATCGCACTATCCAAATGAGTATATCATCAAGTAAGTTGTTCGTCTAAAGATAGGATAATAAGTTTATATTCATTCTATTAGTGATAATTGTGCTTCTATATCGACCATTTTCTCTATTGTATCAAGTCACTATATACACTATGTAAACAATTCCATTTGATATAAGCCACATGTCAAAATGTTAAACATTTGACAGAGCGACCGGTTTTTTTTTCCACTTTTTTTCTTCCTTCTTTTTATCAACAAGCCCTTTTCTCTCAACAACAAAAAAAAAGTCATTGCCTTTTTTTTTACAACTCATCTTTTCTTACTTTTCTATACATAAAAAAAAGGAAATATAAACATGGCTTTTGAATCCCGTGGAGGTCGTGGTGGTGCCCGTGGTGGCAGTCGTGGTGGTTTCGGCGGTGGACGTGGAGGTTCGTTTTTTTTTTTTTTTTTTTTTTTTAGATCTAAAACCAACATTCAAACTAACTATTCTTGAATAGGTGGCCGCGGTGGTTTCGGTGGAGGTCGTGGTGGAGGCCGTGGCGGTTTTGGTGGAGATCGTGGAGGTCGTGGTGGAGGCCGTGGCGGTTTCGGTGGAGATCGTGGAGGCCGTGGTAGAGGTCGTGGTGCCCCTCGTGGTAAGCAATTCTTTTGAAGATCTCTCTTTTATTTAGAATGTAGTATAACTAACGAATCTCAACTTTTAGGTGGCCGTGGCGGTGCCCGTGGTGGCCGTGGCGGCGCCAGAGGAGGTGCCAGAGGAGGTGCCAAGGTTGTTGTCGAACCTCACAGACATGAAGGTATTTTCATTGCCCGTGGTAAGGAAGATCTTTTGGTCACCAAGAACCTCGTCCCTGGTGAAGCTGTCTATGGTGAAAAGCGTATCTCCATTGATGGTCCTGAAGGTACCAAGATCGAATACCGTGTATGGAATCCTTTCAGATCCAAGTTGGCTGCTGCCGTTCTTGGTGGTGTTGATCATATTCACATTGCTCCTGGTAAGAAGGTCTTATATCTCGGTGCCGCTTCCGGTACCTCTGTCTCCCACGTTGCCGATGTTGTTGGTCCTGAGGGAGCTGTCTATGCCGTAGAATTCTCTCACCGTCCCGGCCGTGATTTGATCAATATGGCCAAGAAGCGTACCAACGTCGTCCCCATCATTGAAGATGCTCGTCACCCTCAAAAGTACCGTATGCTTATTCCTATGGTCGATGTTATCTTTGCTGATGTTGCCCAACCTGATCAAGCCCGTATTATTGCATTGAATGCTCACCACTTCTTGAAGAACGATGGTCACATTGTCATCTCCATCAAGGCTTCTTGTATTGATTCAACTGTCGATGCTGCCACTGTATTTGCTCGTGAAGTCAAGAAGCTTCAAGAAGAAAGAATCAAACCCCAAGAACAATTGACATTAGAACCTTATGAAAGAGATCACGCTGTTGTCGTTGGTAAATACGTACGCAACAAGTAGAATATTTTTGAACAAACCAAAATTGGAATATATTTGTAAATAATTATCGAAAATTAAAAAAAAAAGATATATAAAGGGAAAAAAAAGACAAATTTCTTTCATTTTTATTATTATTATTATTATCATTAAAGAGACTTGCTATTTAATCAATGACACGTTTATATTCACTTGCAAGTCTTGTGCCTGACAGTTATGGAATAGAAACAACAGCAAAAATAACTGAATTACTTGTTTCATTAGAAACAAAGGATGAATGTAAACAACAATTACCTATTTTTTTATTTTTATCTCTTAATAACACCCATTTCATAGTAAAACCTATTACTATTTATGAATATATTATTGCAGACGATACTGGTTGCATAATATTAAATACACAACAACGTAATCGAATAAGAAGTGTAATAATAATACAATAAAACTTACTCTCCTTTTAGAACTCGAAGTAGATCAAGTCTATACACTTAAAGACGGCTATACGAAGCTCATAGAAGACAATCTAAGACTCTATTCAAATACACTCCTTCCCTGTCCAGAATACAAGATGGATAGTATAGATTTACACAACAATCGCTCGTTTATTTCGTTTCATTATAAATTATAAAGTGACCTTGTTGACCTCATCCATCTTGTTGACTTGATGCTGAACAAGATCTCTTGAATCCTTTAATACCTTGTGCAATTGTAGAACTAGTATGATTTTACTGTTTCCTTCTTGTCCAATAAACTGTTTTGGTGCAGGCAGACCATTTGCAATATCTTTATCATGTTTATTATTATTATACTCATTTAACTTATATATATTCATTCTTACCATCGAATGCTTCAAGTATTTGTGGTCCAATATGAGGGAATGCACGTGCCAAGTGTACAAAACCTGGGATTGCCTGTACAAGATATTCAGAGGGAACACAGACATTGGATGGTTGACCTTCTCTGGTAATAGGAAATGCAATTCTTAATAGACGGGGTAAGACGTGCTTTTCTGCAGTTGCTTGACTATTGTTTGTTGTTATTATGTACAATAAGCAGGTATAAAATGGGTTGACTTACTAATTTTCAAGTGGGTATTTTTCACATAAATGGCATGCCATTAGTACACCAAATACTTGCTTTTCCACCTGGGGTTGTCGCGTTAATTCTGATATAAATGAAAGTACAATGTAAATGGAAGGTATCAGTTCAACTACTATGGGGATGAGATCGATGGAGTAGGTTTGAAAGTGTAGAATCTTGGCTAATAGCATCTCACGGTCACCGTCAATAAAGATACCGTGAATAAAACTACAGATGAGTTTGCGAGCCTTTTCAAGTGCAGTTGGGTTTTGTTTATCTTGAGTGGTTGAGAGACATAGTTCAAGTAGTAATTGGAGCATAACTGTATCTTGTGCATTTGTTAGTGCTAATACATTGCGTGAATTGATACTATTATTTTGCTATGATGGAGGCGAAGAGTGTATCTGTTAGGCTATTCAAGTAACTTTATAATAAAAGAGAATATTAACTCACTTGTGTGCGAGGGAATACGGTGTGATATCTTTTCCAAATGCGGTGTTTTGATGTTGTGCGTAAACAGGATAACATCTATTATATTTGATGATTAACAAGGGTTATATCACTAAACAACCTTCTTACATGTAACCAAATAGGCAATAGTATCTCTGATCTGAATATCCTTGCATCGCATCTGAATAGAATATCAGGATTCTGTATCAGATCATCTAATGAATGCTGTCTATTTGTATTTATTATTGTTGTTTTAATAATAATTCATATCTACTTTTCTTCTTCTTCTTCTTCTTCTTCTTACTTGTCATCATCTAAACTTGTATCTCTCATCCAATAGACCGTCAACTTCCATAATTGGTGTGGTATTGTTCGATTGAATGACTCCCACACCGATACAAATGCATCCGATACTCTTACATCCAATCTATTGCAGTATAAATATATAGTATATACCCTCACTCTCTCTTTCCTACCTTCCACTCAAACATGGTTCCATTAATTCTGACATGATACAATTAGCATGGTCCTCTACGTTACATGTTGATAATGATGTTATCAATTGTGTCAATACACCCGATACCAATGTAGGATTTGTATCCCACTGTTTCAAGATATCCCTTAGTGAATCTAGAACAGTGATCTGATCTGTCCATTTACCACCCAAGTCCCACAATGGATTGGATTCGATGCCTTCCTGTATTAGAAAGCTTTGAATATCAAACATCTCCGGGTAGAGATTGGCAGTAAATGCCAACAGGTCGGGATAGATGGAGGTGTAAGCGTGTTGGTGTTGCTCAACGTGATTTAGAATGTATCGGATAGGTATGCGTTCTAATAGCTCAGAGGAGTACTCTATGTATACACCTATATAAATATATAAAGTGGTATTTAAGTGTATATGTTGTAGTCTTATAGTACATTCAAGATACTAATATACTTACCTGTGGGCTCCTCTTTTTGTAGACTTGTTGCATTGACAAGTGCAATCATGTTTGGTTCTGTCTTTGATGCAATAATAAAGTCATTGTACGATAATAAATAGAGTAAAAGTAGAATTTGTGTAGGTGTGATATTCTTGCAGTCTTTAAAGTAAGGTGCGATGGTCTCTTCTGGTATCTTTTCAACTTGATCTACCAAGAATGTGCTGAAGTATACACAAAAGTATTAGCAGGTAATGAGAAAAAGTAGATCGCTAAAAACTACCTTTGTACAAATTCGTTAATGACAAGACTAAAGTTGTTGTGAAGTGGTAGAGTGGCATGTTCCATACAGTCAAGTAACCAAGCACGATAGTCGATCTGACTAAATACACGACCTTTGAGTAATTGGTAGAGTGAGTCAAGATTGAAGGAGCGTTTACTCATTTTATGGGTTTTATGTAATAACTAGAAAGAGAGTACTTTATTTTTTAAGGCTTGACATCCTCAATTTGGTGCGAATAAACGAAAAACACCAAAGTTATATCAACCAATCAATATTGTTTGCTCTATAAAATTGTAAATCAGTTTGGATGTACTGTGATTAAAGAGGCGTACAATAGAAATGACTATTAGATAAAGATATTTATTATGTATTTATATTTGAATTCGAGGTATCAAGCTTCTATTTCATATTTGGCACGTTTACATCCTTTTGAAATAGCATCTCTATAGTAGTTTTGAGCCTTTTCTTTATCTTGAGGAACGCCTTGTCCATTTTTATACATCAGTCCAATATAGTAGTGACTTTCATCTATTATTTCAGCATTACTCATTATACAATACACCTGATCATTTTGAGAATCACTTTCATTAGAATCATTTTGGTCATACACAAATGGAAAACTTGATAACCGTCTATTATCGGACACGTCTTTCTTGTAACATTCTATAGCCTTTTTATAATCTTGTTCTACACCATCACCATATTCATAGAGGAGACCTAAACCCAATTGTACCAGTTTATAGATTTCACTACGTTCATAATAATCCAAGTCTCCATCAAGACTTTTCTCCAAACGTTTATACCATTTCAATGCCAGTGTAAAATCTTGCATATCTTCAAATGTATGATATAATATAGCAATACGTTTCGTAAGGTTGATATCCTTACTTGCTGCATCATCAAAGTATTCTTCACTTTTTTCATTATCTTGATCGACACCATAACTGCAATGGTACATAATTCCTAATTGTATCATTGCCCCAGTATGGTTTTTATCCGCAGCCTTCTTTAGACATTTAAATGCTCTTGAATAGTCTTTCTCCATTACGATATTTTGACAGGGATCGTCTTTGCGATGTCTATCAATGGATATGTATCTATCGTGTTTTTGTACTACACCATCAAAGAAAATCATCCCCAGTTCATAAATATACTCTGCAGCAACTTGATTCAAAAATGCTTCATCGTCTCCGAATGCCTTCAAAACATCAGAATTTTTATTGCAGCCGTGATCATGTTTTAAAGACAAGAGATCTTTAATTTCAAAGGTATCATAGCTGAAAGTGTATTTTTTAGTAAAATATACCCATGCCTTCATCAAATCCTTCTCGGTTCCATATCCAAATACGCAAAGAACACCTAACCTACTGTTTAAATCTATATAATCATCTTTGCAGTAATCATCGTTTAAATTAAAATAACCACAAGATGCTATTGATAAATTTCGGAACAGTTTCTCGAAGAAAAAGTGCTCATATGGTTTGTCTTCATAAATAGAGTAGAGTTTTGGACTGGTATTATTGTATCCTTGAAGATATGCTTTGGTATACCATTTGAGAGCTTTTAGTAAGTTTTTATGGACAAGTTCTCCTTTCTCGTATAACCTTCTGAGTTCACACTGGTACTTTGGATTTCCAAACTCTGCTGCAAGAGTATAGTATTCAATTGATTTTATCGGATCAACTTTGACACCCTTTCCATGATGGTATGCATTAGCCAGTTGACAGAGGGCATCACCATTTTCTAGCTGACTGGCCTGGTAATATAACTGATTGGCTTTTTGATAATCTTGGAAAATACCCAAGCCTTTCTCGTATAATAATCCAAGACGATACATAGCTTCTCTGTGTGAACTCTTTGCAGCCAACGAGTACCAGTTATATGCTTCCACATAATTCGGTTCCGAGACGCTATGTTCATAGCCAAATCCGACTTTGAACTGTACTTCAGTATCCCCGTGCTCAGCAACATATCTGTACATTAAAAACGAGTCTTGATATTCTTGTGAAAAGGGGTCAAAACAGTTCTCTTCCTTATCTCCATTCGATTGTAGCTTAATTTCTAGTGTTATATTCAGAACTTTATGCGCTTCTAAATGACTCATGTCAGCAGCCGTTTTATAAAATCGATAAGCTTTTGAGTAATTGAGTTCAACACCTTTTCCATATTGATAGAGTTGACCAAGGCGATAGCAGGCACCTTCGTGTTCTTTTTTAGTTGCCTTTTGATACAAATCTACAGCCATTTTATAGTCTTTCTGAACACCTCTTCCTTCCTGATAGAAAACTCCAAGTCTGTAGTGTGCATCTGTCACACCAATGTCTGCAGCAAGACGATGCCACTTGAATGCATTTGACCAAGTTCATAGCATGCCCGAATGTTTCTTTGATATGCTGATTTAAAGAACCATTTTAGAGCCTCTTCAATTTCCTTGCGTAAACCTCTACCATGGAATCTTAGAATGCCTAGATTGAACTGAGCATCACTATTTATTTACCTTGTAGAACATTAACTTATTCCAATGATTTAGCTCCATGTTTAATGATTGGCTTGACTTTTGTTTGGGTGCCCCTTTGAGTAACAAGGCCAGCTTAACTTTATTTTATAGTATTGTAGGCATAATAAAAGGAATAAACTATAGTGTTTAATTGTCGTTTTATTCAGTTTGTGCTAGTATTGTTTTAAGAGCATGCGTTATATTACTCTAACAAGGTACTTGAGTCTACTTTAGTTATAAAAAATAAAGCTTAAATGTTTAAAGTACTTGACAGTTAAAAATCATTATTTCACTTATTCAAAGGTTTATATGCTATAATCATATTCATCTCTTTTACAAATATTGTCTGAGTACTTTATAGATACAAAGATGAAATTTAATATCAAATATTTTATTCAACATAAAAAACCAACATGAGAAATAATAGATAAATAAATACACTGCTATTAAATAATTCTTACTTCAAACATAATTGATCAAACGGTATCAATACTCTTTTGTGATAATCACTCTTCTTTCAGTGAACTTTTTAGTAACGTCGCACAGGGTAAAATAATGTAATTTCGCAAAGCGAAAAAGCAGTCTTTATAACTCCTCTTTCACTTATTTTCCAAAACAATGTCCCTTGTAGGGAAGCGACTTTTATCAGCAATGACATATCAACAACCATCTGCTATGAAAAACCTATGCTTTTATTATAACCCAGGATCTGTGTTTTCCAACGTGGGTGCATTGATGATTCATGAGAAGGGTATCCAAGACCAAGTCGAATTTAAGCCCATTAAAATGGGTGTTGATAATATTGCACCTTGGTATATTACGCTCAATCCCAAAGGTCAGGTACCAACATTGATTCATGGTGGAAAACCTATCCCAGATACATTGGCCATTGCATCCTATCTTGATAAGGAATTTCCAACAAATCCATTGTTTTCAGCAGAAGAACCAAAAGTTATTGATAAAGTAGAACAGTGGCGCCAGACACGAGTACTCTCGCTCATTGCGGGCAAAAAGACTCCAACACAAGACGTACACAAGACGCAAGATACATTAGATCGGTCAAGAGAACAAGTGCTTGCCTATGCCAAGGAATACCCTGAACTCGAGCAAGCATACAAAACACGATTAGAGATTCATGACAATCGTACGCACATCTTGGTTGATCATGACGCCCATTTATTACACAAACAGAGATGGACTAAATTACTTGAGGATACTGACATTGCCTTACAACACCGTGACACCATTCTTGAACAAGGAAGAACTGCAGTAGATGTCTATGCAGTCTCTATCCTCTACTGGGCTTTACAGAAAATGGATCCACATCTTTTGGATGATTGGAGTAATATTAAGAGATTTTATTTGAGAGAGAGTGAAAAGGACAGTTTTAAACATGCATTTACCAATAATAGTAATGATAATAAAGCACCATCTTCTTCATAATGACAATACATGGATATATATATATATTTACACAATTAAAGAGAATAATCACTTAATTTGATCTTTGTTGGATCATCAGGATGATATACTGCAATATGCGCCTTGATTAGCGTTTGAAGATGTGGAGGCCAGTAAGTACCAGGCACCATCTCAATATAAGGATCATTTGGTTCTTGATTACTTGTATTCATTAGATCTTCAACAATATCCAACATTGTAAGCTGATATTCCAAACTATTAGGCACTTCCTAAGCAATAAATGATGATAAGAAAGGAGGGGTTTTAAATCACAGAGTTCATACTTACTTCAATCTTGGTAGAAGGATAGTACTTGTTCAAGAAATCAATCAAAGCATTTGTCTCGGCGTGGAAGCATTCCTCTACCTTCCTAATACGCTCACGGATAGCACTAATAATGAATATTTTAATTTAAGTGTCTTTATCACATCCTATTATATGATACATACTCTGCTTCATTGTCAAAATATGTTATAGGCTTGAGTCTATTGTGCATTTCCTTTGCGATTTTTAAGTGACATTCCTCACTACCAGCGTAATATTAATGAAACTAACATCTCGCTTACTTTTTCAGTATTATCCCTTCTTTACCTCTTTATTCTCTCTTCAAGTTCCTCTCTTTCCTTTTTTACATGCTTTAATGTCATTGATAAACTTGTCACCTGTTTTTGTAACTCGTCTTTAAAAGCCAGTCGAGCCTCAATCTCTCTCACAGGCGTTACAACATCCTTTTGCTCAGTTTGTCTCAATATTTCCTCTGATAGCATTTCTGTTTGTTTCATAAGTCCAAGTGCCAGCTTGAAGAGACAAATATTTATTACTTTAGTAATCATTTCACTTAATTCAGTTCAATAGATCTTGTCCTTTATTATTACCTGAGTGTCTTTATCTGTTCTTTCCTCAAATACTTTATCCTTTTCATTTTCCTTCATTTGTTCCTTCATCTAGAATTAAACTGTTTGTTATAGCGGAAATAACCAAATACCGTTTAAAAAGTCGTTTACTTTGTAATACTGAGTCCATAACTCTCGCTTTTGTTTCTCTTGTGCATCTAGTACAAGATCTAACTGTTCGTCGATATAAGTGTCGCCAGATTCAAACTTCTCTGGATCGATACCAGCAGTTTCTTTGTATTCTTGAACTGTTTTTGCAATTATATTCTTTAATAAACTATTAAACGCCATTTTTGTTGAATTAGAAGGAGAGTGCAAACAGCACTCATTTAGAAATAGTATTTTTTGAAAAATAGCAATACAACTGAGTTTGAAAGAGTAAAAGTCATATCTTGAAATGCTTCATTTTAACAAGTATATCGTGGAAATAGACTCGTTTTATGATCTACACTCTTAGCAGATGAAATTAATAGTAGGAATGATATTAAAGTACTTATATATAGTTAATTAAATTGTTATCTATTGTTAAAGTTCATCGCATTCTATTAAAAAAAATAGCATTATATATTATTGGAATATCACTGCTTGAGTCAATATCACCTTTCCTTTCATCATAACATCAATTCATTTAATTTATAAATGTTCTAAAAATAAAAATTACGCTTGAAACTATTTAAGACTCCAGTTTGACACATTTCTGTTCCTCTTTTTTAGCTTCTTCTTTATGTAGTCAGTACTTCAAAGCATAAACTGACTGGCACAATGACTGACATAATAATCAAATGTAACTGTTCATCTGTATATTGATTTTTTATTCAAAGATAGAATACATGGCTTTTTATGCGATTAATTAAAAGGATATGATCCTTTCAATGTCGTTCTTTTATGCTAAATAATTCATTGTACACTAAAAATAAAATAACTATTATAATCACAGTTGTAACAAATATAGACATCTACCTTTTCTTCCACATTTTACCTTCTCTCTTCCTTTTTAGCTTGGTTAAAACTATAGCTATTGTGTTTGCTTGTAATTCATCTACCACCCATACTTTAATTAAAAACAAATTTAAATAATATATAAAAAATGATTTTAGTATAATGGAGATTTTGCTTCCTAAAATTTCATAAGTCTCTAGTCTCAGAGACCAAGCTCTTTCTGTCACTGTTTATATATAGTAACCATTATTGATCTCTTGGAAATATTGAAGGCCTCAAAGACCCATCATAAAATCCATCAATAACTAGTAGCCTAATTTTTCCTCGAAAAATGATACTTCAGCCATTCATTTCGGAATTCTGGTTTTTTTTCACTCTAAATGTGAGCCGATAGTACTGGTTGATAACAATCAAGAAAAATTACACCATCACGAGAGCATACAATTAGGTGCTATGTGAACAGCCACAAATAAATGTACTATTATTCTATCTTAATATAGTTATGATGTTTATAAATCGACANTATTGGAATGATGTCGATTTATAAACATCATAACTATATTAAGATAGAATAAAAGTAGGTTATGATGCTTTCCAAAACATAAAGAAGCTGACTGAGATTTATAATTAACTTGTTATCAATCTAATCATTGAAAAAAGTGTATTTACAGTAATTCTCGTATTTCATGTTGCTCCTGCTTATCTGTTTATAGGAATATACTAAAGTTAGGCATGCTCTTAAACCCTTATATATAAATATAAATAAATACCTGTAGTATTCATCGATACAACATTTAAAAACTCTTTTACAACAACATCCTTATCCTCCAGACTCTTATTGAAGTTAGACATTTCATCAACAATACGCTTATCAGTTTGCTTCAAGGCATCAATGTTATTTTCAAGATCCAAACGTGATTTTTTAAGTTGATCAATTTGCATTTGAAGATTGGAGGCAATGCGTCTCATTTCATTAATGGAACTTTGAGACATCGTGTCTGTCGATTTAGTGCCGACATCAGTTGCTGATGATGTACTTTCTTCCTTCTTTTGCTTTGTTCCAGGTGATTTTCTTCTAATATCCTCAAGCAAGTCTTTGCGATCCCGGATGAATTTAGGATGAACAAATTCCCAAGACTATATATATATATATATATATATATATATATATATAA
>MU622290.1:130845-165851 GCA_025399235.1 Backusella circina FSU 941
TGTATCGCCACAATTTCAAATTTGAAGTGTTAGTTTACTCGATAAAAACCCAGTAGATGGTGTTTGCAGAGAAATCGAAGTTTAATCAAAGTATAGTAAAAGAAGTTAATAACTACTACCACACATAAATGCTATATCTGTATTATGTTCAATATAAAATTATACAAAGAAATCAAAAAGAGTTACCAAACACAAGTCAAAATAACAAACAATTTGCTTTTTTACTCTTCTTAAGGATTGTGAATCTTGATTTAGCTGTAGCTCGCTTATTTCTTCCTTTTCTTTCTTCCTTTTTTTTTTTTTTTACTCATACTAAGAAAAACTATTCATTAAAATGAAATTAGGTTTAAACAAAGCTGGATCAAGAGTTATACCTCTACACGCACGGAAGAATTCTAATCAAAAAAGTTGTATGTATTATTGAATAAGTCTGTTCTCAAGCAAAATGAAAGAGGAAAACAAACTGGGAGATCTATAAAATAAATTACTGTGCTGGACGTTTATTCGAATTATGTCTTTTTTATTTAACAAAATAATTAAAATTTAACTGTTTATAGTATGTGCTTTAAAAAAACATCGTTTGAAAATAAGCATATCTCACTTTTTCATATTTCTGCTTGAGAATAGTCTAAGTAAAACAAATAAATAAAGTATACTAAAATGGAAAAAAAAAAAGGTTTTTCGTGCAGGTGACTCTATACTAGTTCTTGCACTTGATCCTGACATGACGCTTAGGGCTGAAAATGGAGATGATGCCGCACAACTTGGTCTTGGGAAGGCTTACTTCAATGCCTATTATATTGAAAACAACTGCTTAAATGCATTCAAATGGATTAAACTCTCTGCGGAACAAGGTAATATGGAAGCTCAATTTAAACTCGGTGACCTCTATGCTCTTGGTTTGGGAACTATTCAAAGTCACACAAATGCTTATCGATGGTACACCGAAGCGGCCATTCAAGGGTACAAAAAAGCACTGATTAGAATTCATAACCTTTACAAAGCTGACGAAATGGTGCACTGTCGTGGGTTATTAAATGATGACGAAAGTGAATGGGATGATGATAATTTTAAAGAGACAAACAATATTTGAGAATTGAATGAGTACAGACTAGAACAGTTAAAACCAATATTGAATCAAGCAATGGACTATTATTCCAAGTTATTCAATCTGCAGAAACCAACTATTAGAACGAATGCAAACAGTCAACAAATGATGGCATTTTTATACCAGCATGGATATGGGACCAAAAAGTACACTAAATGGGCAATAGAGCTCATACAAGTGGTACCTGGCCGCTGCTGAAGGTGGAAATATAGCCGCTCAAAACCAGTTGGCCTACTTTAATCTAAAGGGACTAGGAACCACTGAAGACTATGAAATCGCTCTTTCCTGGTATTTTAAAGCAGCTGAAGCTGGTCATTCAAACGCACAGTTGACTTTGGGAAGGCTGTATCGAAAAGGGGAATATGTCAATCAGGACGATGATGAGGCCATCAGATGGTACACGCTAGCAGCTCGACAGGGTAATATTGTTGCTCAAAACTGTCTCTACCAATTATATTAATGTGGACGAGGCTCTGATCATGTCCTCGGTAGAGAGTTCCCGGAATATGCTTGGATGTCTTCCAAAATAAATAGTTTAAATGCGAAACTCCATTTGGATGTTTCTAAATTGGGCGAATCTCAGCAACTCAATGATTTACGGAATCTCTCCCAGCATGCGCTAGTTGGAGATGGAAATGCCATGTACCAAATTGGATTAAAATACTACTATGGTTACCATTTTTCTCAAGACAGAGATATAGGCCTAGGATGGATAAGAAATTCAGCTAACGCTGGCATCGAAGGAGCTAGACTGATGATAACAAAGATGTACGAAACAGGAGACACAGTGGAGCAGAACTACTACAAAGCAAGCCAATGGTGCAAAACTGGAGTCAAGCAACGACAAGATAAGGCGCAATATAATCTAGGCATGCTATACAATCAGGGTCTCGGTGTCAGAAAAGATTCATTAGAGGCTAGCAGATGGTTTACCTTGTCTTCTCAGCAGAGAAATAGAGATGCTCAATATCAGCTTGGAAATCTACGTTTTGATGGTAGAGGGCTACGTCAAAACTTTAAAGAAGCAATAGAATGGTTTACATTATCGGCAAAAAAGAAAAATACCCAAGCTTGTTTTAAACTTGGGACTATACACATAGAAGGTGAACATGTAAGACAAAATATTCCAAAGGCTCTCCAGTTTTATGTCAACGCCTCTAAACATGGAGAAATTAATGCACAGTATGAACTTGCTAGACTGTATGAGAATGGTCTCTACGTAGAAAAAAACTTGGATAAATCTCGGCAATATTATGTTATGTGCGAACAGGCTACTCCAGTATTTCAGTATGAGATGGCGCTTAGGTATTTGGAAGGCGGAATCGTAAAGCAAGACTACTTAAAAGCGTTTGATTTGCTCAAACAGGCTGCAGATCAAAAATGTTATCCTGCTGAAAACTTATTCAAAACACCTATCATCTACGACAATAATTGTGACTGCAACAAACTAGTGAAAACATTTATTATTGCCTGCAGGAAAAACAATGCGGCTGTAGAGTTCAACATTGGGAATATGTATGAATGCGGCATCTTCGATCGCTATAAAACCTCAGTGCATTTGGCTAAAGACTATGCAAATGCTATAAAATGGTACTCTATCGCAGCCAATAAAGGTGACCCTAGAGCTCAATTTCGATTAGGCATCATGTATGAAGTAGGGAATGGCGTTGATAAAGATCTGAAAATTGCATTCATGTATTACACGATGGCTTACAAAAATAGAAATTCAAGTGCAACCTGTAGGCTAGCTTACATGTATCTGAACGGCCTCAGCATTCTTCCAGATATTACAAGAGCCTTTCAGTTTTATACTGAGGCGTCAAATATGGGAAACAATAGTGCGCGTGAAACTTTGATGTTACCATACATGGAAAATGAATACGATTTTCTCGAATACAATCTTGCGGAAGAAATATCACACCACGTTGATGATCAGAAGAGAATAAAGATGCTAGAGAGTGTCGCTACTCTTGGAAATGTCGCCGTACAATATCAGCTTGGAACAATATACGAGCAAACAAACTCTTCAAAAGCATTTGCATGGTTTAAATTAGCTTCAGAAGGTGGTGTAACGGACGCTCAATATAAGTTGGGAACGATGTACGAAAATGGAAAAGGCGTCAAACAAAGTTTTTCAAATGCTGTCAAATGTTACAAGATCGCCATCAAACGTTTACATAGCGATGCATTATATCGACTTGCAAAAATATACCACCATGGTTTCGGTACTGATGTTAACTATAGAGTAGCATACAAACTTTATTCAAAGGCGGTTAAAGAAGGTCATTAATATGCTTGTGAAACTTTAAATGCTATAAGAGACTACCATGCAGATTCTGACAAGGCGACCGAACTTATATCGATTTACACCAATTATGAAGAGTTTACGAATTCACTTTTAATGTGTTCACAAGTGGCTAAACAAGGAGATACCGATTTGCAATACAAGCTGGGAACTATTTACGAAAGTGCCTTTTTTGTGCCAGATTATAAACATGCTTTTAGATGGTATCTATTAGCTGCCAACAACTCTCATAGAGAGGCTATGTATCGCCTTGGCCTTTTGTATGAAAAGGGTCTTGGGGTTGATCGGAATTATGAAAAGGCGATTCGATTATATACTCAGGCACACTATAGAGGCAGTAGGGATTCACTTTATAGATTGGGTACAGCGTATCATCAGGGTAACGGTGTGGAGCTGGATTCTTCAAGGGCAATACAATGTTATTTGGATGCTGCAAATGACGGACACGCTGAATCCCAATATGTTCTAGGTCAACTTTTTGAAAAGGGAGAATTGGTTTCGCAGGATACGCTAGAATCTCTAAAATGGTACACAAAGGCATACCTACAAGGGTATGACCAAACTGTTCCAGATTTAAATCGTATGTATGATCACCCACCATATGAGAAATACTTTTATGAAAGGTTATACAATATCCTATCAACAACAACAAGAAGTCTCCTTTTCGCAGACATGAAGGACTATAAGATTAGCTACGGATACATGTTTTACAGACTTGGCGAGCTTTATATTTTGGGAAAAGGAACAGTTGAAGATTATGTTCAAGGTCTGGAATGCTTTTCAATAGCAAAAGATGACTATACCTGCGGAGAAGCCATTATTTTTTTCTATCTGGTATATGACGGTCGCCCTGATTTGTTCAAAAATATATTAGAAATGTGTGAAATGTTGGTTGATCGATTGGACAGTAAAACACAATACAATTTGGCAAAATTATACTATTATGGTTTAAAAGGCAGCATAGAGGAACATAATTCAAATAAAAATAGCCAAAGTAGAAGAGGATCTGTTAATAAACTGGATAAAAAAGACATCAAACTAATGACAATTGTGCCTCGGAATTTTAAAAAAGCCTTCACTTTCATGAAATTATCAGCCACTAAAAACCACAGTGAAGCACAATACAAAATAGGCGAAATGTACTGGAATGGATATGGCGTACGTAAAAACATTGAACGCGGGATAAGATGGTATATTTACTCTCAGATAAACGGAGATACTTACGAAAAGCAAAGTTACTCGGATGACTCTAATATTGATTTCCATGCATTTATTTTGAATCTGGCATCGATTCAAGAAAAGGAGGGATATGGTGAAGGGTGCACTCTGAATGGTATTGGTATGCTTTATGAGTACGGCATTGGTGTTGAACAGGACTACAAGAAAGCAATGGTTTATTACAAAAGATCTAGCAATCTGGGAAACAAAGGTGGCTGCTACAATCTTGGTTTAATGTACTATTATGGAAAAGGTGGTAAACAAGACTACAGGGAGGCATTCTGTTTATTTGGCGAGACAAGTCAGAAAGATCTCAGTAGTTCAATACGTTATTTGTTCGTACATATAGAGAGTATTCGACGATTTTAGAAGACTGAATTCAAATATAAATATACAATAGAAGATGAAGCAAAGTTGCTTGGTAACATATGGTACTACTTGGGAGTCATGTATAGAAATGGTCAAGGGACATCTTCAGACGAAAATATGGCCTATCTGAACTTTTTAAATGGAGCTAAGTACGGGTGCGAGTTAGCTAAGACTGAATTCAAAGAAAATAATTCTTCGATCATTACAGTATTAGCAGATACTTTCAAGCTTTGGGTCAATTGAATTAGCAAATTGTAAGTCATTCTCTTCATTGTTTTTTTTAAAATTTCAATCACTAATTCATTCTTTTTTCTTCAACATAGATTATAAATTACTAAACAATGTATTAGTATAAATACTTTATATATTGTCTATGATTATTAATATCTTTAATATGCTCTTTTATATATTGTTTATGAATTAAAATTGATGTTAAAACATTTACAACAACAAAATTTATGTATTCCTTTTTCCAGATGTGAAGGATCTATTTTTATATAAAGTAGGTATGATACACTGGTGGCCAGTAAAGTTACACAATGTTTTTCCGTATTTTCTTTATTTTAAGGTTTATATTTTGCAGTGACGATCTTAGACATTGAGTTTATAATCAGATTAAATTCATTTCGCCTGCATTTCATATTTAAATGTCATGTAGTGAAAATAATCACATTCATCAAGAAAATTTAGTCAATATTAAATCCACAGAAGATTTCATATTAGAAGCTTCTGGTGCTAAGCAATGACATGTTTATTAATAATCAACTTGATTTGTTTTGCAGACTAAAATAAAAGTTCAATGACTTGCCACACTGTTCTCTAAAATGATATCACAAATGATATTCCGGATTTCTTGGAAGCCAATAACAAAATGACCTGTGTAATACAAGAAATTTTTTTTCTATCAAAGCAATAAAGCTGAGCCAGAAAAGTTTATTCTTCTTTCCCTCTCTTTCATTTTATTTTATTTTTTAATTTGCTCCAAGAAAAATAAAATGGATAGATTATTTAAAAAAATAACAGGAATATGCAAAAATGATGATGAAGGTACATCACTTTTAAATGGCAAAAAAAAAAAAAAAGAATTGAATCAGGAGTAAATATTTTGTTAATTTAATTTTTCCTAGATGTTCTTTCAGAGTGCGAGTTACCAGATAAAGGCAAAGATTTTCATCCAGAAACTCTAAAAACAATATCAAGCGAAGATATTCCATTTCAATTTGACGAAGGTATATATATATATATATAGCCATATATTCAAAATTAAAGGTTAAATCACTGCGCTAACTAATGTGTGGTCTTCTTTTTTTCTTGTTTCCTACATTTATAGCTGATGTTATGGAAGAACTTGAGCTTGATGATACTATTATTGAAGATGCAATAGCTGGTAACTCTCATGCACAACTCACAGTTGGGAAGGCTTATTTTAGCTCAATTTACCTCGAAAACAATTGTTTCAAAGCATTTAAATGGATACAGCTCTCAGCAGAGCAAGGCAACATGGAGGCACAATTCCGACTGGCAGATCTGTATGCACTTGGGCAAGGACCTGGATTTAAAGACCACCATAAAGCATACGAGTATTATACCAAATCGGCGCTTCAAGGTTATAAAAAAGCTCTCACACGTATTCACAACCATTACCAAAATGATGTTATGATGCATTGTCGTGGTCAGCTAAACAAAGACGAAGAAGAATGGGATAATGAGGATTTCAAAACTAAAAACAATATACGAGAATTGAACGAATATAGACTGGAGCAACTAAAACCAATTTTGAATGGTGCAATGGACTATTATACTGAGCAGTTCAGACGATACCAATCAATTAATGAACCTGAAGGTGACACCTTACAAAACATAGGGTTTCTATACCAGCATGGTTATGGCGTCAAGAAGTATAATAAAAGAGCTATCGAGCTTTATAAAATAGCAGCTGATTTCGGTTATACTGACGCAAAATATAATTTGGGTTGTTTGTACGAGTATACTCCAGGTATTAAATTTCACTATCGAAAAGCATTTGCTTGCTACGTAGATGCTGCTGAAGGTGGAAACATCGCCGCTCAAAAATGCCTTGCCCACTTTTATGAAAAAGGATTGGGTACACAAATCGACTATGAATCTGCATTTTATTGGTATATCAGATCTGCAAGAGCTGGAAATACAGATGCTCAATTGAATCTGGGAAGACTGTATCGAAAGGGTATAGAAGGTTTTGATCAAGATTACATGGAGGCAGCCAAATGGTATATGCTGGCTGCACAACAGGGAAATAGCGTTGCACAAAATTGTTTGGATCAGCTATATCAAAATGGATTTATCGTTAACGAAAAATATGAAATAAAAGATCAAGAAGAAGATGATGATGATGATGAAGAAGACGAACAAGAAGATGAAGAGAAGATGGAAGAAAAAGAAGAGCTTGCCGAACCAAATTATTCTCAATTCTCTATAACGCCATCCATGAAAAGACGACTCCATTCAAAGCTTCGGCTTGATATTAGCCACATGGCCGATTTAGAAAATATAGAAACTCTAAAGGTCTTAGCAAAACATGCTCTTGTTGGTGATGGAAATGGCATGTATCAAATTGGATTGAAGTATTACTCGGGAGAGGATTTTGTCCTGGATCAAGACATTGGTTTTAAATGGATACATAATGCAGCAAAAGCAGAGTTACCCGAGGCCAAAATAAAAATAGCAGAGATGTATGCAGAAGGAGACGCTGTAGAACAAAATTACTATATAGCAAGCTTATGGTGCAAAAAAAGCACTAAAAAAAGGAACGGAAAGGCACAATGTAACCTGGGTATCTTGTATGACAAGGGGCTTGGTGTAAGAAAGGATCCTTTGGAAGCAAGTAAATGGTTTGAATTGTCTGCTGATCAAGGTAATAGTGAAGCACAATTTGAACTGGGTCTTCTAAGGTACTATGGGAGAGGTCTATCTCAAAGCTACGAAGAAGCCATAGAGTGGTATCGATTGTCTGCTATTAAAGGAAACGTCGATGCCTTTTATGTTCTTGGTCAATTGTTTTGGAATGGACTCATATTCAAAGAAGACAAGAGGATGGCTCTTAAAATGTTTACATGGGCTGCGCGCCAAGGGAGCTCAAGTGCACAGTATAGACTTGGGGGAATCTACGAAGAAGGTATCTATATCAAAAGAGATCTCATCAAGGCCAAGCTCTATCGGAACCAGTCAGTGGAGTCTGGAAATAAAAATTCACAATATAAAATGGCTTGCAAATATTTGAAAGGAAAGTCTGTCGAGCTGGATTATATAAAGGCTTTTGATTTATTTAAAAAAGCAGCAGACCAGGGACACAGTAAAGCAAAACTCTTGTTTGAAGTTCCAATCAATTGTGGTTATGGGATGTACAATTATAACAAGATAATGGAAATGTTTATTTCCGTCTCTGAACAAAACATTGCATCTTTGGAGTTTAATATTGGATATACATATGAAAATGGAATTGAAAAAGCTTTGACAAGAGATTATCAAAAGGCTGTAAAATGGTATTTCAAATCTGGAGCTAAAGGTGATCCCAGGGCGCATTTAAGGCTAGGTATTATGTATGAAGAAGGTCGTGGATTAATCAAAAGCTTCAGAGCAGCAATTTACTACTATAGAAAAGCATGTGAAAAACGAGAGGGTGATGCTATGTATAGACTAGGATGTATCTATCTGGATGGGCGTGGTCTTACACAAAATGTAGTTATGGCTTTTCATTTATTTACCCAAGCTGCCGATATGGATCACAAAGACGCTTCCAAAGCTCTGTTAAGACACTTAGATAATACTAATTTACCTTTAGAGTCGGAACAGGATGAAAATTACGTTGATTATCCACTGACTTTTTCAGAAGGGGAGATTCCTATTCAAATTAAACATGAAAATCAGATGCTTATGTTGAAAACTATGGCTAGAGAAGAAGGTTTTATAGCTATACAATATCAGCTTGGAAATTTATTTGAAAGTAGAGAGAATCCAGAGGAGGCATTTACATGGTATGTCATGGCGTCAAATGGAGGAATTACAGATGCTATCTATAGATTAGGGACACTATACGAAGATGGACGAGGTGTGTCACAAGACTATGAAAAAGCCGTCCGCCTTTATGAGTACGCGGGCATAAAAGATCACGAAGATGCTCTCTACAGGTTAGCTCAAATGTATCTCTACAGTAAAGGTGTCGAATTGGATTATCTAAAAGCATACGACCTATACAAGAGAGCTTCTGAGCTTGGCCATACATTATCCTATGGGATTTTAAATATCACTGAAGAATCCAGTCCAAAGGAAAAACAAAGCCAAATTATTCTAATGTGTGAATACGTCGCTGAAAACGGAAATGTCAGTGTTCAATATGAGCTTGGTGTCTTTTATGAGAAACTAGCAATGGTCTATCTAGAGGCTTTCAAGTGGTACACAATAGCTGCTGATAACGAACATAAAGAGGCACAATATCGATTAGGGCGAATGTACGAGAAGGGTCTAGGCATCGATCAGGACTATAACAAAGCAATTGAACTTTATAATTTGGCAAAAGAGCAAGGAAGTAGTAGTGCCATTTATAGACTGGGTACAGCGTATCATCATGGTTATGGAGTAGAGACTAATCCTGAAAAAGCCTTCGAATGCTATCTCACTGCAGCAGATCTCGGACATGCGGGTTCACAGTACGTTTTGGGGAGATTATACGAGAACGGGGAGTTGGTCGAGAAAAGCCTTTTTGATGCATTGAAATGGTACACCTGCTCTTACTTGCAAGGAAACACGAATGTGATACCTAGTTTATACGACATGTATGATGACGAGCCATACGAATTTAGTTTTTATCAAAAACTCTTTCAAATACTATTTAAATTCGAAAAATATAGCAAAAAAAAAAATGATAGCTACAAAGAGATTTTTGGTCGCATGTGCTTCAAGCTTGGAACTATGTACAAATATGGACTTGGTGTAGAAAAAGATGAAGAAGAGGCATTGAAATATTTTACTAGGTCTTACAATAAATATGGTTATTCCGAGGCAAAAGAATACATAACTGTGGACTACGATTCGGAAAACCCAGATAAAGAAAATGACCTTTTCAAACGATTAGAGACATACGACATGATTCGACATGACATAGGCAGAATACAGCAATATCAACTCGGAATGGTTTATTATAACGGGATATTATCTAATGAAGAAGTGGAATTAAATGTAGACGAGAAGGAAGAAAGAGAAATCCCTGAATCAAATCGCTTCGGTATATCCCAACGAAGAAGAAAAAGAAGAAATCGTGACAATAAAGCAAACGCACCATTTTGCCCAGCTGTTCGTCAACCTCATCAGTCTTCATCTTTTGTTACAATTGTTCCCAAAGATTATACCAAGGCATGTCAATATTTAACACTATCAGCAGAAAAGGGTTATCTAGATGCTCAAGCCCAATTAGGTGATATGTATCTTCATGGCCATGGAGTTGAGCAAAGTCGCAGTAAAGCAATTACATGGTTCAAGCTGTCTGCGAAGCAAATGGATAAAGAAGATTGCTATGAGTTGGGAAAGGCGTATCATGATGACATTGATTTTGAAATTTCTTTCATCTATTTTAAAAGGGCCGCTGAAGAAGGACATCGAGATGCACAAAGATATCTTGGAGATATGTATAGACTTGGGCGTGGCGTTTCAAATAAGGACTATAGTCAGGCTATTGAGTGGTACACAAAAATTGCAAACGACTTGGAAAATAATATTGCCTATTATCTTGGTACGATGTATCATGCTGGTAGCGAAAATATCCAGCACTTTTCAAAAGCTCTGAAATGGTACAAGAAGATGAAGATTCGCAATAAAGGTTACTCTTTACGAAGTATTGGGCTCCTTTATGAATATGGAGATGGTGTTCAACAAGATTATTTATTGGCACTACGATACTACAAGATGGCAGCTAAATTTGAACCTCTAGGAGGGTTTTATAACTTAGGGTTGATGTACTTTTACGGTAAAGGAGTCTCTCAAAATTATGGGAAATCTTACAAATGGTTTTCAAGGGTAATGAAAAGAAGTAAAAATCCAAATAACGAAGTTACACATGTATTTGTACGAGATCATGAAGAGGGGAGAGTATACTCACTGGAAACAGAAAGCGTTTTTCATGAAGAGTCCAGTTATTATTTGACTATCCTACGTGCAAATAGAAAGAGAAATGTACTGAAACCGCGAAATACTAAGCGACATTTTAAGACTCGTTGGTCTAAGCAAAGTATAAACTAAAGATTTTTTAGGAGATACTTATGCTTACAATATATGAAATAAATTTATTATATAATGAATCAGTAAAAAAAAAAAAAAAACCAAACTTATTTTTTTTTACAGTGATGAATATAAATCTTGCTGACAAGTCTGAAAATAGATTTTACATGCCAACTAATTATCTATTCCAATAAAAATCTATTCAAATAATAATCATAAAATAACAAACCTTCTTTTAACAGATGTATTCTATAGTAAACGGTGTTACTATTAATAATTTTCTCCGCTTTTTTCTTTCATGCAAGAATGTTTAACATCAACGGTCATTGGAGCTGGACTTTAATACGAACCTGAATTTACTCAAAATCAGTTGTAGAATAAAAATCACACTTTTTATCCTATCTTTTGCTCCAGCTCCATTTGCGTTCTCCATTTTACTCATCAACAATATTAATCACTTTATTTTTAATAAAATTTCAGTGAATACAGTCTAGATATGAAATCTTTTGGGAGGTAGTGGTCGATAAAAAGGAAAAAAGAGTGGTTTTTAAGATAGCTGGAAATAAAAAATATAAACACACAAGAAGGATTACTTTTTTTAAAAAAAAAAAAGATCTTTAACTGTCTATATCAATGTTTCTATGCTATTTTACAAATAAAATGACCAAAAATTACCATTGCAGTAATAGGATTAAGAATAGTCAACTTTATCGCTATCAACATCACAATAACTTAATTAATTCAATAGTAGTCAAAAAAAAGAGCAAATGTTTTCTCTTCACCAAAAAATGTGTCTCCACTGTTATCCCATCTTAATTATATATATATAATCAAATAAAGTGTTTATAAATAAATAAATAAAAAAAACTCTTTATCTTGTAGTCTTATGATGCGGACGCTTCTCTCATCAACTCCAATCGCTCAGAATGTATTGTTCCTGCACCCGTTGGCTTCAGGGAGTATGCCGTTGGTGATCTTTCTTCCCATTCCAGGTGATCTAAATGTGCTATTATCCGTCATGACTTCAGAGAGTACGGCGCTGGTGGTGTTGATAGTTGTCCTGCTACTATTGTAGCTTCTGGTAGCGTGCAAGGCGAGGCTTCTGCTCCTGTCACTATTTATTTTGATAACCTTTCTGCTGGTGCTGCTGAGACTTTGTACGCTCTTGATCAAAGTGAATTAAACTGAAAGGCGAAGAAAAAGAGAGAGAGAAAGGTAAACTGTTATCATAAAAACAATAGATTTTTCTATTCACTTTGACATTATCACAGTAGGGGCAAATAAAGCGAGAAGAAGAGGAACTTATCAAGAATGCATCGAACCATAACATTGGAATGGAGTTCATGCAAATGAAAGAGATAACAATTAAAAACAGCGATATGTTCCGTCTTAACCCGAGTAACTGGATCAGTGATGAAATTGTCAATGGATATAATCAGCTTATTGCGGAACGCGGAGAGGAAGACGAGACACCTCCAAAGCTACATGTATTCAGTACGTTTTTTCCTCCCAGAGTTCCGTAGCGAAAAATATAAGGGCGTCAAAAAGTGGACCAAAAATGGCACTTAGTATCATTCGTCAAAAAGTTGTGAATTATCAAAATAAAACTTTTTTTTTCTTTAATTTGTATTGAGATACTATTCACCTGTAGTATATTAAAAAACTCATCTACTCTGTTGCTTTTATTAAAGTATACCAGAATATATAATGTACAAATGTGTCTTTCCATTAGTATTTTTTTTTATCATCAATATTACAAAGTATTTTGCAATATAGTCTCAAATGAGTATAAAGGCACTCTCTTTCTATCAGAATCACAATCTTTGATAGTTCATGTTTTTAATGCTTTTTCTTTTTAATAATTAATATCGTAAAATCGATAGCAATAATAGATGAGATAATGTCAGAATATTAAAATTCATCTCTCTCTCATTTTCTTGATCCATCTTTGTAAAAAGAAAGATATACCTGTTTCAACATTAGTTTGACAGTTTCATTTTATATTTTTCATGCAACTGCCACAAATGCAAAATGTATTTTTTTTATTAAATTAAAGGTATTTTATTGGCGCGTTTATCCAAAAGCTATTATTAGATTTGTTGTTCAAAAAAAGAAAAACTCTAGAATTTAGAATTTGTTCTTTATCAGGAAAGGCAGTGAAAATCCCTTTCTTTCTTTAAAATGAACAGTACAAATACTATATATAACATGTATAATCTAAGCAAAAGAAGCTATTCAGCAACATGAATAACATCAAAATGAAAATATACCAATTCATTTATTTGAATTTTTACCATTATTAACAACATGTCTTCGAGAGAACGATTCTAATTGGTCCATCCACTTTTTTTTTATAATAAGAATACTCACACCTTTTTACTTTATTTTTTTTCGCGCTTCTCTTTCCTCTTTTTCCAACTTCAAATGGCAGAAGCAATACTCGACTTTAATAAAGAGCTTGATGTCAATCTCTTCGACTCAGTTGTTAGTACTTGTCTTACTGGCACTGGACAAGACGTAAGAAAGCATGCTATTATTGATAAAAAGGAGGGGAAACCTATTAACATGTATCTCTATTTATATTATAGCGACTTTTGGCCGACCAACTCTTGACGCAATTCCAGCAACATGAACAAGCTTGGACTCGAGTGGATGGCATTTTACAAACGTCGGAAAACCCACAAACAAAAGTATATATACATATATTCCAAAAGCATAAAACAAAGAGAGAAAGAGAGAAAAGACTAAAATAATAGATTTTGATACATAGTTTATTGCTTTACAAATACTTGAAAAGTTTGTTCAAACACGCTGGAATACTTTAGCAGCAGAGAGCAGAAATGGTAAGATACTTTTGATAAATCCATACCAACATCTGTATGCTTAATAATATATCTTTCTATAAGCTATTCGAAATTTTATTGTAAATGTAATTATGAATGAATCATCAGACGAAGAAAAGTTAAAAAAACAGCGCACCTATCTGAATAAACTAAACATGGTCCTCGTTCAGGTAAAAAAGAGCATATGATCATCCTACCTGAATAATAAACATATTCTTTTTATTCCAGATACTTAAACAAGATTGGCCTCGACACTGGCCCTCCTTCATACCTGAAATCATTGAAAACAGTAAATCCAACCTTTCCCTTTGTGAAAACAACATGGCTATCTTGAAGCTACTAAGGTGAGCACATACACACACACACACACACATTTTTATCGCCTGACAACTTTTTTTTTTTTTTTAGTGAAGAGATATTCGATTTTTCATCCGAACAGATGGTCCAATCCAAGATCACCAACCTTAAACAACAAATGACCTCCGAGTTTTCAGAAATCTACCATTTGTGTCAAGAAATCCTTGAAAAGGCCACAAAACCTAGTTTGATCAAGGCGACACTTCAGACATTACTGAGATTTATTACGTGGGTGCCAATTGGATTTATATTTGAGACGGGCATCATTGAGAAATTAAGAAGCAGAGTAAGTTAATGGGAGACCGTTTAAAGAAGATGATATGAACTCATGGTTTTTATATAGTTTTTTAAAGAGACTCAATTTCGCAATGATACCTTAAAGTGCTTTACAGAGATCAGTACCATCCAAATCCCCGACAAGTACAATGAGGTGTTATTATCAATGTTTACAAATGTAATGACAGATATAAATACAATGATTCCACCAAGTACAAGTAAGAAGAGGATTCATATTTGTTTGCTATCATCTTGATAATAATAAAAATGGTTAGATATTGCTGAAGTGTACGAAAATAGTACTGACGCTGACCAAGAGCTCGTACAGAATTTAGCTCTCTTTCTTACAAGTTACTTCACCAATCATTTGCAAGTAAAGATCGATATATTTGGAAAAAGTGACAAACAAAAAAAAGACAACTGACTTTTTTTATTATTAATTATTATTCTAGGTCACGGAGCGTTATTCCCCTAATAAACAAGTCATCCTCCACGCTCATTATTATCTCATTAAAATCTCACAGGTCCAGGATCGTGAGATTCTCAAAATCTGTCTTGAATATTGGACCAAATTTGTACAGGGACTGTTTGATGAGGCACTCACAGTGTCACCCATGCGCAAGGAGATGTATGCATCGATTCTCTCCCATTTAAGAGTGGTGATGATTGAGAGCATTGTCAAGCCCGAAGAAGTGCTGGTAGTGGAGAACGATGAGGGTGAGATTGTGCGAGAATTTGTAAAGGAGAGTGATACGATTGTGTTGTATAAGAATATTAAGGAGGTGTTGGTGTATTTGACCAATTTGGATATTTATGATACAGAAGATATCATGTCGCGTAAATTACAAGCACAGGTACGGAAACAATTGATAGCAAATGGGGGCACGATATAACATTTTCTTTTATACCTATCTAGATGGATGGTACAGAGTGGTCATGGAACAACCTCAACAAACTCTGCTGGGCCATTGGCTCCATCTCTGGTGCCATGAATGAAGAAACCGAAAAACGCTTCCTTGTCACCGTCATCCGTGATCTCCTTAGTCTCTGCGAGATGAAACGAGGTAAAGACAACAAGGCCGTCGTCGCCTCAAATATTATGTACTGTGTGGGGCAATACCCACGCTTTCTCAAGGCCCATTGGAAGTTTTTAAAAACCGTCATCAACAAGCTATTTGAATTCATGCATGAGTCGCACGAAGGTGTACAGGACATGGCGTGTGATACCTTCATCAAGATTTCTAAACATTGTAAACGTCATTTTATTGTTCAGCAGAATGGGGAGAGTGCACCGTTTGTGGAGGAGATTTTGCAAAATGTGGGAATGATTACATCTGATCTTGCACCTCAACAGGTAAATTTTTCTCGTTTTTTGTCAAAAAAAAGACAATAGATAAACATTAATGCTGATTTGTTTCTATTTTTAGGTACATACCTTTTACAGGGCAATTGGTTACATGGTGGCAGCACAGACCAATCCACAAGCACAAGAGAGATTGATGGGTTTATTTATGAGTTTACCGAATGGTGCAGTAAGTTGAGAGAGAAAGCTGGATAGATATATAATGGTGCTAGATGACTAATGTACATTCGTAGTGGGATGACTTGATAAATCGTATAAAGCAATCCACTGATTTATTAAACAATCCAGCTGAAATCAAGATGCTCTCCAATGTTTTAAAGACAAATGTAGCAGCATGTACCTCTTCAGGCACCTCATTCAGTATTCAATTAAGTCGCATCTATATGGATTTATTATGGCTTTATGGTGGGGTTGGTAATTTGGTATCTGGAAGTGTTGCATCCCAAGGTAAAAAGAGAAATAGGATATATATATGTACTTCTTATTTAAGTTATTATACTATAAATAGGTATTATCGCCACAAAGACACCCAAAGTACGTGGTTGGCGCACCATCAAAAAGGAAATTTTAAAATTGGTAGATACATTTGTCCAAAATACGAATGATCTCAGTACTGTCAATAGTATGGTGGGGCCATTCTTGGAGGCTGTCTTGACAGATTATAATCAAAACGTGGATGCTGCTAGAGAGGCCGAAGTATTGAATGTCATTTCTACTATTATAAATAGACTCCAGGTAGGCATATATTTCAGAATAGAGATTTTGGATTAGTCATCCAGTTAATTGATACAAAGAAAAAGATGAACAAATTACTAACATGAAGAATACGATTTTTTTTTTTCATTTGTCGTTTTTCATAGACTCATATTACACCCCAAATTCCAATCATCTTTGAAGCTACCTTCCAACCCACACTCAACATGATCACCAAAGACTTTGCTGAATACCCGGAACACCGCACCGGCTTCTACCACCTCCTCCGTGCCACCAATCTCAACTGTTTCCAAGCACTACTCGAACTCCCCCCTCACCTCTTCAAACTCTTCATTGACAGCATCGTATGGGGTTTTAAGCATACCATGCGTGATATTGCAGATATTGGATTGGACATTTGTGGTGAGCTGATTGATAATGTCAGTCGAACAGACCCCAAGATTTCTGGTGCATTCTATCAGTCTTATTACCTTAGTATATTGCAGGATATCTTCTTTGTATTGACAGATCGAGATCATAAGAGTGGATTCAAGGGACAGACAGAGGTACTTGCGCGTCTGTTTTATTTGGTAGCCCATGATAGAATTAGTGTACCATTGTATGATGCTGCTCAAGTCACCACCAATATGACTAATGCTGACTATCTACGTGAATATGTGAATAATTTACTCTTGAATGCTTTCCCCCATTTAAAAAGGTAAAAGAGTCCACAGGTAAAACAAAGATTATCATCACTAACTTTTTTAAAATAGTTTCCAAGTCAAAGTATTCACAAATGCCCTATTCGAATACAATGACAGTCCATCCAAACTCAAATTGGAAGTACGCGACTTTCTCATCCAACTCAAAGAATTTGCAGGTGAAAATGCTGAACTCTATCTTGAAGAAAAGGAATTGGAGTTAGAACAACAAAAGAAGGCAGAAAGAGAAAAGCAATTAAGAATTCCCGGTATGGTAAAACCATCTGAATTGCCCGTTATGGAAGAAGACGAACAGCTTTAAAAAAACAAAAACTAAAAAAATAAATTTGTATATCCCGCTCTTTTTATTTATTTATTCTGTTGATGTTGGCAAAAAGATGGCAGAAGAATTACTACTTTGAATATTGCGATCATATTCATCTTCTGGTTCATTCTCATCTGC
This sequence comes from Backusella circina FSU 941, assembly GCA_025399235.1. Taxonomy (NCBI): domain Eukaryota; kingdom Fungi; phylum Mucoromycota; class Mucoromycetes; order Mucorales; family Backusellaceae; genus Backusella; species Backusella circina. The sequence continues at coordinate 148,791 of MU622290.1, forward strand.
ATCAGAGGATTGACTTGGGATGCTAACAAGACTTGGTGGGATTAGATTATAAGCTTGTGAAAGTAATAAGAATCTTGCATAAAGCGATGTGTCATTCTACATTTATAAAAAGTAACTTTAGTAAACAAACAAATGTACACAAAAATAACCCCATAATAGCACACGCAAATCCGATTCTTATAATACAACTTCAAAATACTTACTTCAAAATATTCATATATTTCACGATGATGGAAATAAGCATGAGCAAATATGCGATAGAGTCTGCGTGCAATGGATTGAAAGTGCTTTAATGATGGTTCAGGAACAGATATTCTTTATCATACCAAAATTGTGAGTATAACATTGGATATAAACACACACACACACACACACACACACACACACACACACACTCTCTCTCTCTCTCTCTCTTACCTGCTGGGGAAATATTTTGAATTATTTAAAAGCATAGTGGCACCATCCAATGTATGAATAATATAATCAATAGCAGGACACTTTTATAATAGTGAGCATAAATATATATAAAATAAGATAAAATAAATGGTACTTTACCGACTGTGTAGAGGGATGAGCTGCACATAAATAAAGCCAACCATCTGCCTTCATTTCAGGACAATTTTCTTTTGTACATTCAGATTCCAAGGCAACAACTAATAGACTCAATTCCAAACAGACTTGTCTATAAAAAAAAAAAAAATCAGTTCACTACCGTGTTCACTCATCTCCTTCTATACATATGCAAATATTAACCTTAGGTGTTCGTACTGCCATACTTCATTATCTACATTCTCGGGCAACTCTACAATCTCTGCAACATTACTTGGATCGGTACGTATCAACTGTTGCAAATATTCTTGTACGTTAAACGAACTTTCGAGACCATCTAGTGATTCAAAGGGCCACTGAAAACAAGTCTAATGGGGGTTATAAAGCATTAGTATTTGTTGGGAAAAGAAGGTTTTTCTCTTTTTGTTACTTCAAGCTTTTCACCAGGATAGAGTCGACGTAATTTTGAGACTTCTGCTGCCATGATTTACAAAAAGAGAGAGAGAGAGAGAGAGAGAGAAAACAAAAATTAAACTTCCCCCACCACCTCTCTCCTTTGGTTCCGCATAAAATCTGTTCTTCTCCTCATTTTTCACCCCTCATACAAGTCACATCATCTAACATAAAGAAAAAAAAAACAGTTATTTTTTCTGTTGCAACTGCTTCTCTCTTTGTCATTGTCCTTGTTGTTACTTAGAAACGGCGTATCAAATCAATCATAATGTTTGTTTGTGAGTGTTTCACAAATCAAGCAGAATTGGTTGTGTTTAGTAAAAGTAGAATCACATTGTAGTAGCTTATCAATCAAATTAAACATAATAGTGTTTTTTATATTCTATATTTCAAGGTTTATGTACAATATCCACATCTGAGTATCTATTTCGTACATGTTAAAAGAGATCAAAAAGAAGAGAATGAAAAATTTCAATAGTACTATCCGTTTGATTTGTATATTGTACTTTATTTAGAAGTATTGTCTTTAAAAAACGAATTTTACAGAAATATGTATTATACAATTTAAAGTATTATTATTCTATTTCATATTTGGCACGTTTACATCCTTTTGAAGTAGCATCTCTAGGCTTTTTGTTTTCTCAAGAAGTCTTCTAAAATTTAAGCGTTTTTAAAGTAAATAAAAACAATGGAAGCGATTTATTTGTTACAAAATAAAACAGATGTTTTATTTTATTTTTTTTATTACAAAACAAATTAATGTTTTTTTTAAATATAAACAATGTTTATATTTTAAAATGAATGTGTGTGTGTGCATATAATCATGTAAAATAAAGAAAAAAAGTACGACTGGAGGTCATTAAAATGTTCTTTTTTGCCTCTTGGCAACAGGTACATCTTCTTCTTCATTATCGTCATCGTCATCGTCGCTCTCTGCGTACGCCCAACCTGGGCCGCCACGTCTCTTCTTGTCCTCTCTGTAGGTAGGAGCGACTCTGGTAAGCGCACTCGCTCCAATGTATGACTCGTACAACTGCTTTGCTTCGGAAGACATCTTTGATTTCTTATTCACCAATTCATGAATTGAAATCTCTAAACCTCCACTTCGAGTTGCCCGTCTTGTTGGTGGAGCTGGCGGTACATTCTCTTTTAATTGCTTGGTTGGGACCTGCTTTTCAATATCAAATATAGTTGGATCGATACCCATATCCAAACAGTTGGTATCATCCCGGAGTATCATACTATCCCACTCCGCTCTTGCTTTACTAAAGATGTCGGGCGCTGCCTTCTTCAACTTTTGAGCCGTCTTCATCTCTCGTGACTTCTTCTTGTAACTAGCAGGATTGTTAATAATATGCTCCCACACATCTGTCACCGCCTGAATAAACTCCTCGATATTCTGGTACACGTGTTCTCTCACGTTGCTGTAGATGGCTGTCAATGAGTCTGGATCCACATGGTTGCCGGGAGGAGTAATAAAGACTTCTTCTTTATCAAGATCCATAAACTCATCAAGGTACTTTAGGAGAATCGTGTCCATGGGGAATAAAATGCCCTCAATGTAGTCTGCTTGGAGTCTGCATTTATCAAGCTTGAACTTTTCACGTCTTTTGGTGCGTTCTGCTAGTATTCTGACTTTTTCGAGGTCGAGACGAAGGTTTAAAGCGGCCTAGATAAGAAATAGAAGTGACCATATTTAGAGATAAATAAATAAAAAAAAAAAAAAATCCACATACATTATAACGATCACTTGGATCAATCTCATTCTGTGGTGCACTAGGAACATTCCAAGGCTAAAAAAAAAATTGCATGAATAAAAACGAAATCTTTTTAAATATTTAAATATATAAATACCTCGATCTGCAATCTCTTATTCAATGTTGTTCCTCTTCTGGACTCTCTCTTCAACGACCAATAACGCGCCAAGTCCGTCACCACCTGTGCCTTCTGCTTTCCTCTGTACTTCTTTAATGTCTCCAAACTATCCAACTTTGCAAGCATGCCATCCGGTGCCACAGGGATGTCCATGGTGTATTGATGCTGGTAGGCCCGCGCCGCTTTCTCATCTCCAATGGTAGACACACTCTTCTTTTGTTGGCTCTGCACACTGGCAATACTCTCCACCAAGGCCTCAGCATCATATTCATAATCTTCCGGTGTATGTCTGTCACAATAGGCCGACATGTCAATATCATCGTCGGTCGGGACCATACGCATATAGAGCTTGGCCAATCGGGCGCAGCTTGGGTGGAAGGCGGTATAACAAGTACTGTAATCGCACTGGATACAGGCACCATGTCTCTTCTTGTTGCAGATAAAGCAAGTGAGTTGTCGGCGCGAGGGGGGGATCACGTCAATGGGATCGATTGGTTCCATGAGGACCGTGTCGGAGACGCCAACTTCGGGAATCCAAAATGCGCATAATAAGTGTCCCCATTGGTCAGGTCTGTTTTTGATTTGTTTAAAGGCACCACCTTCGTTTGGACAGAAAATACAAGTGACGGGTTTTTGGGGGGAAATGGTGCACTTGCGACAGAGCCATTGGCCCTCAGGGATATGAGGAATACCATAACAATCTAATATATATTGTAAGATGGTTTTGTTCTTAGGTTTTTTTTTTTTGTTTTACCTTGGTGAACAGCGAGGTTACAACCATCGCAAAATACCATGGCATTGGCGTTTTCTACATCAGAATCATTGCAGATCACACATGGAACTTCTTCAGTATAAGCATCACCAATGGATTGACCATCGATAATGGTGTCGTTAGGCATGTCCTTGATCAAGTTGTACCATTCTTTTTCAAGGCGATCAATAACAGATTCGAAGGTGTATTCATTGATATTGGAAAGACCCTCTCTCTGGCGTCTTTGATTGAGTCGTTGTAGATACTGGAGGTCTATATTGAGAGGATTGTTAATATTTTACTGGGCATTTTTGTGGTGCTTTTTTTTTTTTTTTGTTTGTTTTTTGGTGTCGTCGTGCGTACCTTGCTCATCCATGTCGTATTCTACTTTCTCAAATAATACCTTCTCTTCAGGTTCTATATAATAATGATAAGTAATCATGGCAGTAACAACAAATAGTTTAAAAGTAAGGTGCTGAGTATTTATTATTTATCATACCTGTATAGTGCATATAATGGTTCTCAGGTCGTTCAAATTCAACCTCTTCCATTTCATTATCACTTTGTTCCTCTTCATTCTTGGGAACGAGTGGTTTACGCGAAAAGATAGGCTTTGGTAAATCAGGTTTTACGATTGCTGACTTGTTCTTTTTATCGGTCTTGCGTACTCGCTTAGACTTTTTGGAACGTGCATTGTTAGTCATTGTTGGAAAATAGAGCGGGGAGTATGTGGAGAGCGGAGAGTATGTGGAGTGTGGGAGAGCGGAAAGAAGGTGTTTTTCATTTTTTTTTTGATTGCTTCTCCTGTTTATTGCTACACATCTAAAAGTCACGTGACGTGACCGTGTTGAATTTTTTTCTCTCATTTTTTTTTTTTTTCTTTCATGTTTAAACTTATTTTTTCCATTCCTTTATTAAAAAATACATATAAACACTAATAATAAAATACAACAACATACTATGTCTGAAGTCATACAAGACAATAAGCCGCAATACATGTCAAATTCACTCTGGGGTAAATTAATAATAAAAACCCAATTTACTAGTTAAATAAACGTTCATTAAAAATAACAAAACGAATAGGTATCTGCTTAAAGCCCGGTGAAGTCTATTCTTTCAAAGGACAAGGTCTCTTACAGTTACAACAGTGTAACTTGAGCAGACAACCAAGCACAGGAAAGACACGACTCGAAGTACACGCCAAAGGAAACACGTTCACCTTGTGTACACTCGTACCTAATAGAATGGAGTGTCAGCCATTATCACAGGCCTTTATTGCAGAGGATAAAGCCACTTTTAAAGTAAAGGGTGTAAAGTAAGTGTTATAGAAAAGGACATACTCTTCCGTATTTACTAATATCTATATATAACAAAGTGAGATTCATATGATTGGTACATTGACAGAATACGATCTTACTGATGAAGAAGAAGAACAATTTTTAAAACAACAACTCATCAACCAAAAAGACGATTCTGATGAGGAAGAAGAAGAAGAAGAAGAAGAAGAGACAGTGACTGGATACCCCACCTACCCTTCTTATTTAAGTGATTTATTAGGCCCTGATTTGCCTGATGAAGATGACGATGAGGATGAGGATGACAGTTTTTATACGGATCAAGAGATCAGCGATGCCTATGGTACCATCTCTTTCCGTGATGTCAATGATAATTCACTTATTGGTGGTTTTGAGTTGCGCCACTTTAATCTTGGACCTGATTATCCTGGTTATGAAAAGGTGGATTTACGCGCACAGGAGAATTCAGTAGAGGATAGCTTATTAAAGTAAAGAAATATATAAAATAGATCGAGAGAGACACACTAACAACCCTCAACTACAGTGATAGCATCGCTACTGGTTTAATCAATGCCCTACTTAACAGCGGTGATAAAGCACAAATGCAACACGGTTTGGAATTACAAAAGAAACTAGATCACTTTACCAAACATAGAAGCGGTGGTGGCGGTGTTGATAAAAAAAAGAAGCATAAAAAGGACAAAAAGAAATTGAAAAAGGCTTTAAAGATGATGAAGAAGCACAAAAAAGAGCTGTAAATAAATATATATTTTTTTAGAAGAGTCTTTCATCAATAAAGGCACGTGCACCTGTATAACCCACAAAACCAATATATTGAACATCCATGTTTTCGGATTCATGATCTGCACGTAGCAGCTTAATTAAAACATATCTAGTAGATCTAATTTAAAATAAATAGATAATAAAGAAGCATGTCAAAGCGATTATTTACATGTAATTACCTTGATCTCATATTGATGATGGCTTGTCTTGAATGACCAGCACTAAAGAAGGCAGTGGGTTCAATACCATTACTATTATTATTACTGTTTTGTTTTCTGTAGCGTTTATAGTCTTGTTTTGTAAAGGTATCAAATCTACGCGTCTCTATATTTAAAGAATGATATCAGTAATAGACTTCTATACAATGATACTACTTACTCTCAATGTCGATGGGCTCATGTGATAGGAATATCATACCATCTTTAAAGGGTGCAGTGTATCTATATATTATTGTTGTTGTTTTGGTTTAAATACAATGACTCATCATCGTACATCATTTGCTTTTTTTTTTTTTTTACCCATATTGTGGTGATTTAAGTATAATATGTGATAATGCACAACTCTTTTGTTTCTGATTGTGATTACCCAACCAACCCTTGTACTGTAATAGTATATTCATAGTGCCTCTTCTTTCCGAGCTAAATGCTATCGGGTCAATCTATATATAGTCTACCATCTTTCTTTTCATGTTTACCAGTAAACAGTGCCATCATTCTTTAATACGTTTTCAATACTATAAGTCGAACTATATAGAACCAAGATGAGCAAGACCTCTCTTGTCGATATGGCTTATCCTTTTACCTATATCTCCCACCATCCTCTGCAACAATATCAAAATACAATGGAATATAATTATCATTGGTAGGACTTGACCCCAACACCAACTGACACACTTCCTCCAAATCCACCGCCTTTTCATCCGCCACACAATGCAACTCATGCATCCCTTCTGGCACTGGCTGCTGTTGCTGGGTCAATGAAATGGCAGAACTAATCGATCTGGGTGGATCCACAATATTCCCATATGAATCACGATACACCACAGTCTGTGGTCTTCTTAGATAGGAAGTTGTAGAAGGCATATAGGACATTCTCTTTTCAAAAAAAAATTTTTTTTTTTTGTTCGTATATTTTATTATTATTTAATATAGTGTTGACCTCGGTTAATAAGATAATCAACCTGTACACTTTTCGTCAATGGAATCACCCACTTTTTATACAACTCCACCACACCCTCGACATCAATATTGTTGGTGTTGCTACTATAAACAAGGGCCTTTTGATGCAATCGATCAAGGACCTGTTGCTCAACCTGTTCATTGGTTAGGAGACGGTTGATTTCTTGACGGTCTTGTTTTAATGCAAGTTGTCTGTATGCCTCGGGATTGGAACGAAACTTGGATTCAGCAATAAATTTACCTAGTTTAGTATATACAATGTGAGTCTTTTCTTTTTCTCTTTCATTTTTTTTTTTTTTTTTTTTGTTTACCAAAATGAATACGTTTACTTATCGCTTGAAGGGCCTCAATGTCACATGTAGCACTGTTACCATATTGATGGTCCTCATCCTGTTTGTCCTTTGATAGTTTATGGAGAATCTCGGTAATGTAGATCTCCTTGATCTTGTCATTGATATTGATCTTGTTTGGGAATAAGAAATGGTCATAATCATCCTCTTGGATGGCGTCCTTTGGTGAGGAGGTGGGTAGGATGGGGTCTGGTAAGGGGAAATGGGTAGTGAATGGGTATTCTTCAGGACTATTATAACGACGTAATTTGGCTTATCTTGGGATGTCAGTTTATCTGATATTGTATATTTAGATTTAGATTTATTTACCGTGGAGTTTTTCAGTTTCACCCAAAATGTAATCTAAAAAGCTCTCATCAATGCCCTGGAAATGATTTGGTTTATAAATACAATCATTCAGACCAAATTGAGCCCTTTCAATAAGTGCTACATAAATACCAATGAGAGGAGTGCTTATCAATGAATAATAATAATAATAATAATAATAAACATACCAAAGATGATTGTATCTTCTAAACGTATTAAAGTATTTCTTAAACTATCTAAACTGGTGGTGATAACAGGCATGATGATGATTTATAAAAAAAAGAAAATGGGATTTTTTTTTTTTTTTTATTTGGCTCGTTTTATATATATACAACCCAATTTCGGTGATACGCGGATTAAAAAGAAAAAAAAAATTTAATTTAACAATAGAGAGTTACGCAAAGGATAAAAGAAATACACGATATATATTTATAATAATAATAATAATAATAATAATAATAAACAGCTGGACTACCTCAGTGGTATAGTCTGCTCAACAGTAGCAGTAGAATCATGAGGCGGTAAGGGGGGTGGCGGCAATCCATCCTTCCTGGCATTCATGACAGGCTGTGGATGATTTCTCTTTTCAAATTCAGTATGCAAGAACTCCTTGACTTTTTTACCCGTTCGCATTCTCAGGATGCGTAGGATGGTATCACTATTGGGCAGGTCAATCGACACCGACTTGCGCATGTTGACAGACTCCTTGGGCTTATTGTTGCGTTTGCGGACCGTATTTTTGGAGTGGTAGACGGATTTACTACGATCGGCCTTGCGCCCGCCACGTTGGGTTTGGGTCTTGAGCGAGGCGTGGTAGCCGTCCATCAGTTGCTCGGTCTCCAGGTTATAGGCTGCATTGATGGAGAGGAGCGCATAGTAGTGTGAGTTTTCGAGTTTGTCGAGGGCGACGGCGTCGCTGTCTTCACCACCGTTGAATAAGATTTTAAGGAGCTAGTATATATATAATGATCAGAATCAATGGACACCCAATCCTTCATTTTCTATCATAATAAAATCTGATTTTTTTTTTTTTTTTTTTTTTTTACTCTCTATTTTTTATTTTTTTTTTTACCTCTAACCATTTATAAACAACATGAAATTCATAATCATCCAATGGTTTCCAATCGGACAATTGTTCGGATAACGGAGGTAAGAGCACACCCTCTAGTGTGATCAGGATCTCTCTCCAGATACGTATCACCACCAGCTGCATGTTGGTCTCAGATAGGTTATCATTTAGGATCTTGAGGTTGCGTTCGAGATAGTCAATGATTGGTATAAGCGCATCCTCACAGTCTTGTAGTGTAGGGTCGACGTGTTTGCTATGGCGAGAAAAACTGGAGAAGAAACTACGGTCACGGCCAAGTAATTTGTCGAGTGTTTTGCGGTTAAGACATGCACGGAAGTATTGTCCCATCTTATTTGTAAGAAAAAAAAAATTGATTAATCTCTCTCTTTCTTTCTTTGTATATCTTTTCCTTTCTTTTACTTCCTCCCCATTTCCACCCATCTCTCTCTCTCTATTTATAAACTTACTCTATCCACAATCAAACCCGCAGCATCATTCTCTGTACGTTTCAACGTTCTAAACGCCTTTGCAAACCAATACTGAATATCATCCTTCTCACCCTCCATATCAATACGTAAATACAGCGTGCCCTGTGGATGCAAATTCAGCACCAATTCATGCGTTTGATAGTCATCAAAGTAGGCTGGTGAGAGCTTGAACCACACACCGCCACACTCCTCGTTGGCGCCAATCACATCCTCATCATAGACCAGTGCAAGCACATCTACCGTTTCCTCCGTCAACCAAATGTCAAAGGTCTGATCCCAGCGCGGGTTGAGTGTCTCGTACATGGTCCGTGTGCGAGTGATGGGCTTGCCGTCAATCTCGAGGACCACATAGGGATCGCTGAGCCCATTGTTATCGAGGGGCGGAAGATTCTCGGCGCGCACAATCTTGATCGAATAGAGGTAGTTTTGGTTTTGGTCGGTGAGCTTTTCTTGTGGAGTGACGGGTGGGTGCTCGCGCATCTCCTGGGCAATGTCATCGACATCCATGGTCTGGTAGAGTCGGTCGAGTTTGATGCGGCTGGCCTCGATATTGTTAATCAGGACACAGGTACGTGTCTGGAAATCGGGCGGTACCTCGTCGGCGGATCTGTGACCATGGTGACGCCCGCCAATCAGCTGGTGCTTGGCACGGTCAAAGAAGGTACCACTGATCTCGCCACCACTACCGCCAATGGTGGTGTTGGGGTAAATGTCGTTGCGGATAAGCCATTCGAGCTCGTTTGTGTATTGCTGGAGGGCGATACCAATGACCTTGGAGAGCGCCGTGTTGAATCGGCATTCCTGGAGGGAGTTGGGCCATTGGAGGTTGGATATAAAGTCGACGGATTGATGAAAGATGGTGAAGAGGTCCACGTTGGAGGAGGAGTTGAGTGTTGTTTCATTGATGGGTTTGAACTTTGGAGGAGAGAAAAGGTTGGCGTCTTTTCTGTATGTATATGATGTTTTTTTATATATATATATAATTACCTCATCTTGTTCAATGGCGTTCATAACCCATTCAGGGGTAGCATTATAAGTAGAGAGTAACCAACGTCGTACATGTAGTAAGAACCAAGATTCAACCTTGAACAAGGCGGACTTTTGACTATAATTATATAATTAGAATACATAAATTAATATATAAAACTTAAAAATACACTTTACGCAGGTCCATATTGATCATAGAGTCGCTTCAATGTAAGCACCTTATTATACAATTCAAAGGTGATCTCGATCGGTGCATTCTTTGTCTCGGGTAAAAATGCCCAATTATCCATCTCCAAAATAAAAAAGGGCATCTGACGTGCCATGACAACACCCGGTACATGCAACACACCCGACAACGGCTTTTTAAATCGTTTAGCCACTTTGACTAATTCGGTACAGAGCTTGTCAGCCATTGCCATTAAATTGGACATGTCATCCTTTTGTGGATCAAGAATCGTCTTTTCTAAATATCGCCATCGTGAGACAGCTGCGCCCTATTTTTATATTATATTTTTAGCATCTCTTTTTCTCTATTTTTGGAATAAGAGGGTGATCTTTACTGCTACTGTTTCTTCCAATAAATGAAATGGTTCTAATGGTCGAGGATGATCTTCAAGGTAGGCTGGATTTTCATACATCTTTTCTAATATAGCGACGATCTCATGTATAAACTCGGGCCTAAAAAAAAAAAAAAAAAAAAAAAAAAGATGTGAATCTCTTTGTATCCTTTTTACACCCCATAATAATAAACTTACTTGACAAGCCAATATTCTGAAAAGCACTCTGTCAGTATAGTAAGACAGGTCTCATTCAAACCTTCATAAACACGGACCAGAGTTTCACGCTTTTATCATTTTATCATTATTTAACCCTCTCTTTTCATTTGTATTTTATCAACTTACATCATTAATTGTCCAATTCACAATGTCATTCTCTCTCAAACTCTTGTCAAGTGAACGCATCGCATCTCTTGCATACTCAATCTCAAGTATCTGACTATCAATTGCCTTTGTCACTAATTCCAAGTAGAGCACAGATCGGAAGGGGTCAGAAAGACGCCACGTCTTCCAGCACTCACGCAAGAGCTCATCCGATGCAGCTGAGAGAACACCCGTCTTGGCCCGTTCGGAATCAGTTGAAATCTGTGTATCCAAATCAATGCACATGGACATTAATGTGCGGAAATAGAGTCTTGGGTCGTTTGGAATATAAGTATAACCACTTTCATTACGCTAATATAAGAGAGTTAGTTGGTTGAGTGTTTACCCTATACTCTTCTTACCAAAGGATCATCTCCATAATATGAACTTCTTCTATTATTATTCTCACTCCCTCTTCTCGATGATAACAATGAGGACGAAAACTCTTGCTCTCCCGAATTAGCAATCGATAAATTTGGATTGAGTAGCATGGTTGTCTTCATCAGTTCCTGTAACTGCTTCACCTCACGTTTCTGCCAATTATCATAGGCCAACTGACTTGAAAAATCCTCTCTTCTACCAGGGAAAGATAGGTTTGTGTGTACTGCATTGATGCATTTTTTTAAATCAATCAAGAAATTCTATATTTAACCCAATTAATATAAGACGCACTAAAAAAAAATGGAGGTCATTTTTTTTTCTCTTACCGCTTCCGTACAAACATGCTGCAATTCACGCAACTTTTGTCGATGATCCTGTAACGAGATATGAAAAAGTTGCTGCACGGTCTGCACCATGGGGAAATTCTCCAAGGTATCCAACAGGTTATCAAAGACCTGTTTTTTCTTTGGCTGAGTAGGCTGTTTTGTTGGCATGATGGAGCGATTCAGTGATTCAATCAGCTCGGGGGTCGCACTCTGGGGCGCATCCTCCTTGAGGACAATCAGCAGCAACTCGGCAAACCTCGCCACATAGCGATCGAGATCCTTGAACCAGACGGCTGGATTGGGGTCCATTTTTTTGAGCTCGGCCTCGCTGGTGCTCAGGAAAAAGATGACGATATCATTGACACTCTCGCCCGTGGACCGATACTGCTTGACATGGTCCCGCACCACTTTAGCAATGGTCTGGAACCGCTTGTCGCTGTATTCGCTCTTGGAGGTGTCCTTCCCATGTCGGATATTGTCCAGGCGTTTCATCAGCCCTTGCGCAAAGGGACGTGTGATTTTCTTGTCGTTTTTGAGGTCCAGTGTGGTGATTCTGTCGGCGAGATTACCCAACTTTTCACCCATATTGGAGAGATGGACAGAGTGACGATGGGACTCTTTGCGCCCACCGTTGGGGACATTGAGTTGGGATTGCTCATTGGTGGTTTGTTCCAGACAGGCTCGAATGGCACAGCGAAGTGCGAAATCGTAGACGGCGCCTGGATTGGGCATCCGGGGAGTTCGTTTACTACTGCCACCTCCTCTTCTTAGCGTTGTGGTATGCTTGGATATCTTTGACATGTGATAAAAAAAAAAAAAAAAAAAAAAAAAAACCAAAAAAGAGAAAAAAGAAAAAAGAAAAAAGAAAGAGAAAAGAAAGAGAGAGGATATGTTTTATTTTAGAAAAAAAGATAGATTCACACTCAATCCCACCCAAAAATAAACAAAAAATGGTTGTGCGTTGAGCAATCAGGAACACATGTGTTTTCCCGGAGCACCAAAAAATAATAATAATAAGATTTGGGATATTCTCTTTTCTCTTCTCTCTTTTTCAATAAAAAATGATCAAATCTGTTTTAATATTTAATAATCACGGTAAACCACGCCTAATCAAGTTTTATCAACAAATTGTAAGTTATTACCCTTTTGAGTCTATAAAATATATTAAAATAGAAGTTATAAAAAAAGGATATCGCCACACAACAGGCACTTGTACAAGAAATCTTCTCACTTGTTTCAAAGCGGCCGGATACTGCGTGTAACTTTTTAGAGGGAAGCAAGTTACTTGGTGGTAAAGACACACGTGTTATTTATCGCCACTATGCAACTCTTTATTTTGTCTTTGTTGTCGATGAGAGCGAGAGTGAATTGGGCATCTTGGATTTGATTCAGGTAAGAAAAAAAAAAAAAAAAAGCAACTTGGGTTTTTTTTTTTTTTTTTTTTTTTTTTTTTTTTTTTTTTTTTTTTTTTTTTTTTTTAACTTGATTGGATTAGGTCTTTGTTGAGAGTTTGGATAGATGTTTTGAGAATGTTTGTGAATTAGATTTGGTAAAATGAAAGAGAGAGTGAGAGTAGAGACAAGAAGAATGAACATGTTTATATTTTATATAGATTTTCCATTTCGACGAGGTTCATGCCATCCTTTCTGAAATCATACAAGGTGGACTTGTACTTGAAACAAATATGAATGAAATTGTCGCAGCCATTAATGAGATGAATCGAGCAAAAAAGAAGTCGAGTGGAGGTGTTACAGCGAGTAGCTTAAGTTTACGCGCAACAGAGACATTGAAGAATGGTTTTCGACACTAAGATATAAAAAAGATGTGATTTTATTTTTTAAAATATATATATATATAAAGATGTAAATGTGAAATAGTATATATACATATATAATGTTTATTATAACTTGAAAAAATTGGGGGGGGGAGGAGAGAAACGTAATGTTATGTGTATCAAGTGGAGAAACGTCTTTTTATTATTTTACACAATCTTCTATATAAGGGCAACACCCTCCTTTGATTCAATCCTTGTCATTTTACCAATCTTACGCTTTAATAACCTCTCTGTCCGAAATTGTTCATAAAACCGATCAAATGTTCCCATCCTCAAGAGGTCACGATGCACAGCCAAGACGGTGGCCTTCAGTGCATCAAAATCACAATGGTGCGTATTGTGACATTGAATCACCGCCCAAGGATAGCATCTTCCCAAAATGGGTCCACAAGCAGCAATGGGGCGTCCCGTTATCCTATCTTCTTCATAACTAATCACGGTAAAGGGGATAGAAGCAAGGTAATCGGTCATAATCTTGGCCTCCTCCTCATGATCTTCATCCTCGTTTATACATCGCTGGAGCATACCGAGCATGCTGGAGAAGGATGTGGCTGACGGGGGCTCATCTGGGATGTAACCGTAGATCGGGATATGGAATATATCAAACACCTCTTTACGGAAGGTGTCCTTCATCTGTTGGACCTGGGCTATCGTCAATAGATCCGCTTTACCAATGATGGGGATGACGTTCACACGGGAACTAAGCATACGAAGGATGCAGCGGTCGGTGTCACCAAGCCCATCGATACGGTGATTAATAAAGTAGAGACAGGAATGGATATGTGTGTCTACTGCTTTTGTATCTCTTTTGACTTTGCTTTCCTAAGAAAATGAAATGAATAAACAAACAAACAAAAAAAAGCTTATATTATTACTTCAATAAGCGTTTTTTCAAATTGAAGATCAATATATTTGGCAATAGAAAACACTTGATGCTCAAAGCCCGTTGTAAAACCCGGTGTATCAATCAATGTCAGCGCGGTGCCATCTCGCATTTGCATGGAAATGCTTGTGATCTCTTGGGTTGGCTGAACGGGATTCTTGAGTAACATTGGTGTTGATTCCTGGAACGAGATAATATCCTCTTTGGTGAGTGTCTCATAAAATGTGCGTATAAAAGATGTTTTGCCTGTTCCTTCTGAACCGACCACCATGAGGTTGAGATGGTGGATGGTGTTTCTTCTGGATTTAGAACGTCGTAGTAACATATGGAATGGATTATTCTGTTTTACTAAAATGAAAAAGAAAAGGTGAAAAAGAAGAACAGGAAAAAAGACAAAAAAAAAGTACACTCCCCCCCCCGAAAAAAAAAAAAAGAAAGTGAATGAGTGAGTGAGCGCAAAAAAAAAAAAAAAAGTTGTTATGATAAAGGTCTTGTTTGCTTTTTTTAATAATTAGGAATCTACATTTTTTATTTTGAAATTAGACTTTTGACCGAGTTTATCTATTGTACTTTTTTTTGATTGACAGGTAGTCCAAATTACAAAAAAAGCTTATAAAAGTTTCCGAGTCTCTTTTTTTGTTTTATATTATAAATATTATTATTATTGTTTTAATTATCACAACTTGCATCATATTGACTGTACATTTAAAAGGAAAAAAAAAAAAGGAAAAAAGAATAAAAAAGGGAAAATATATATATATATACAATGGAAGAAAAAAAAAAAAAAAGGGCTTTTTTTGTGTGTGTTTTTCTCTTTTGCTTTCTATTAAGGTTTTGTTTGGTTAGATAAAACGTTCAATGGCTCTTTGATAAGGCTTAATGGATGCACACTCTTGTCTCAAGTTTTCACTCTTTGGATCTTCCCATTTCTTTTGTGTAATGAAACGACGAGCTAATCGTACACATATCTCTTCTCTAAATTGAGTATAAAGTCGACGATTATAGTAGCGCTAAAATGGAGAGAGGGGCTTAGTATATATAAATAATTAACAATAATAAAAAAAAAAGACCTACCTCTATATCTCTGGCTTCGTTGGGATAAGCGTGTGTCTGATGTATGATAAAATCATTAGGAAGTACATAGTAGTCTACACCCGAGATATAAAGCTCATAAAGACATGCAGCCTTATTGGATCCATAACCCGAGAAGCGTTCGTCACACCAGGGCGATCCTTTGTTCTTAAAGATAACATAGGGTTCGTACGAATGCTGATAGCTAGTGACCTCATAGATATCCTGGGCCTCCATCCAATGGTCGTAGTCCGTGGGCGCATGACCAGGTTGCCAGAACGAATGAAACATCTCAATGTCATGCTCCTCAACTCTCTTCAAGAGTTTCTGCTTGTTCATGGGGAAATTGCGGAAATCAAGACCATCCTCCTGTCGGGCATACTCAAAGGCAGGGATAACAAGAGCGGCGTCACCGGATTCGAGTAGCTGCATCGCTTTGGGGTTGTTGAGAACGGATGTCCTGAAATCGGTACAAGGATAAAAGTCAATATCAAGCATCATGACGTATTCGGTGCGTGCAAAGAGTTTAGCAATGTTGCGCCAGAGGTTCAACTCGCGGTCATAGTCATCGCGGATGATGTGGACATCCACGTATTTGCGCATATTGACGTTCTTTTCCATGGCTTGTTGTAAAAGATCAAGGGTATATTCTCCTTCTTCGTCATCAGAGATATGGATGGTGGTAGAAATTGGACCTATTGTTTTTTATTTTTAGTTTTTTGTTATTTATAGTGATTAAAAAAGGGAAGCTCCTTTTTTTTTTCTTTTTTTTTTTACCTTTGTACCTGGTAGCGAGTCTTGCCAAATTTGGAATACGATTTCTGGTCACAAGTGTCACAATGGTGATATCTTGATTAACGAATCCTTCCTCTGCCTTGTAGTAGTAAGGAATGATTTGTGATTGATCTGAATAAGAAGACAAGGAAAATGATTTTGATAAGATCGTATCGATAGGTAATTGATGTGCGGCACCTATTTGTTTGCATGTATAAAAAAATAAATATTTGGCTCTTTTTGCTCTCTATTTATTTATTTGTTCTGTTTACCATTGCCATCCATCCAACTAAAGTGTGTAGACATTCTTGTATTAGAAACATCATAAAAGAGAGCCCTTCTATTGATTCGGGTGGTTTGATATGTGTAGAATCGTGCAAAAATCGCGGTAATGGCTGCAAGTGATATCACTGCAAGTATTAATGGACCTCTACGTCTTAAAAATGTCTGGAGTGATGCGCTCATCATCTATTATTATGATCTATATTGATTAAAAAGGTATATATATTTTACAAAAGGAAATAAATCAAACAAAGATAGAGAGAGAGGATTAGAGAAAGAATAAAACGAGAGAAGAAAAAAAAGAAGGAAAAACATAAAAAAAACTATTGCTTATATATGTTTTTCATTGATTCTAAAAATAAGAGCAAAAAGATGAAAAGAGCGAACCATGACTTTATGTTGCACAAAAGAGTGCCTTTTTTAAAGCACTAAGCCTAATTTTAACGTTTTGCTATTTTGTAAAATGTATTTTGGGAGGGCTTACAATGCATGATTCCGTGCAACTC
>MU622290.1:169540-198594 GCA_025399235.1 Backusella circina FSU 941
TAGTAAAGAGTAAAAGAACTTTTTCTGACATATTATTTCACTTACTTACATCACTTAATCTTATACTTAATATATACGGAGATGATCTTTCAAATTTGGTTCATAAAAATGTCTAATAACTTTGGGAGTATAATCTCGTAATGTTATAGTTCCAAAACTGACACACCAATTAGCTTTCGTATGTAATATCAGTGTTCCCTTTTCTCGACACTTTATTTTTCCAAATACGAATCGAAGTGTGTTGAACACTACTCAACATGTTTGCCAAATGAAAGATCTAAATCACAAACCGAATCCCCCAAAGCGTTTAAAATGAACTCATCGTTCACTTAAAACCGGTATCATTCCAGTTAGTCTGTGTCATTGTATCACTACTTTTCGGGGATAAATATTTACTTTCAATGTATACTAACTCTTGTCTCGTTATCTGCCCATTTTTGGTTCTATCATGGCGAATGTATAAAAGACCTAAAGTAGTTAAGACGGGTCCTTAAAATTCTCTCTTTTTTATCTCCCCCATAGTGAACATTAAACGATTACTTGTACGATGTATTTAGAGTAAAATTATAAGTCCAAGTAAAACTCAATTACCTATACTACTATTTTTAATATGTATAAATAAGCATTTATTTATAATTGGAAATTTCATACTATCTCTAATTTCTCAAATAGTTCCGACATGACGGAGTTTTTATCGCAGAACGACAAGAATTCTCCGACCGCTCGTGTATAGTAAACTATAAACCGATAGTTATAATAACTGTTAACGAACCTACCTTGTGAACAACTTGGTATTTTTCCCGATCAAAAGACTAGTCGTGATAACTCGACTAAGTATATCGAAACTCTAAAAGCTAGTCGACATCGTTCGAGAATCACAAATCTGCTATAGAAAGACCAAATAAACAAGCAAATTATTACTTTTCCTTTGTATTTTTATTTTTTGTTATTTGTTTATTACAATATATATCTGAATAGCAGGATTCTGCAGTGAAAAAAAAATAAAAATACAACACACAGTGACACCGTCACAACAGATAAATCGGTATTCGAATTTTTGACCTGCTGAATAATATCATATATATATATCATAATAAAAATTTCCAAATTGATAAAATATTCTTATTAATCTTTTTAAAGCTTTATACGTTTGATAACCATTCCAGATTAAAAGTCTAGGAACGACTAGGTATGCGTAACATTTCACCAGGAAAATGTGAAAAGCATAAAAAGTTTGCACGAAATATAAAATACTATTTGTCCCAATAATATATTCGTATGCATTTGATTATGTGTGATATATATCGTACATCAAGATAAAAAAGAAAAATTTAACTGAACCTTGATCTCGATTGACACCGTGAAAAATATAAACAAAAGGATAGTAAACGATAAATAAATATAAAATATGTTAAAATTTAGAACTTTGAAAATCATAAAAATTAAAATTCCAATTAGTAATATTGTCTTTCTAGTTGTAGTAGCTAGGTTTGTATTTATCTTTTGCAAAAGGAAAAAAAAAAATGAGGTTAGTATGACTCTAGTAGTTATCCTTTTGTTTATATATACGTTTACAATTGCTGTTATTACTTCTCCTTTATAGAGCTAATTCTTTACGTAACCCAGTGGGTTAACTATGAATCCTTTGTACTATGGTTTCTCGCGCCTTTCTGGTCTTAATCTATGGCACTCGTAATAAATGTACAAAAGAGTAACTTTTTCAGTTTCACTTATTAAATGTACAATATTACTGCTAAAGCAAAACCCCTAATGTTTCTGGAGTTCACACGCTTATTTATAAGATAAACCAAAATTATATTTAACTGACTACTAGCAAAGAAAAGGTGATGAATAAAAATAAATAGGATGACTAGAGAGTCTTTTCTTTCCTCCCCCTATTTACTCACTGCAATGGCTTCTATTTCTATATGTTTAACATTTTATACTTGTACCAAGATGGGGTAGTAGTCAGCTTCTTCTCTATTTGAGTTTTTTTAAACAATTTAGACTACGTCTCTTTTCTATACAGGCTTTCAATTTATACTCTGATAACTGAAAATAATTTAAATGGGGGACTAATACTGTATACTTAAACACAATAACAGATATCCAGTTACTACCAGTTTTAATTGTGATCTATTTTATTAACGTAGCAAGTTATTCGTATGAGCTTATATGTCGATCTTTATTTATTTATTTATTTATTTATTTATTTGTTTATTTGATAACCTGTGTAATAATACATTTTAAGTTGTAGTATGTAATGATGATAAATCAAGATTAGCGAATTACCATTCGTTAAATGATTGCTATCGTTATTCACTACAATTTTTGATAGTCCTTCAAAAATCCATCCCACTTATCTGAGATAACCACTGACTGTAATTTCCTGAATGTCGTAGTGTTCAAAAATCTGCACTACTCTTTTTTTTTTATTCTTGATAAAGTACATGCTTATATAAAAAAAAAGAGCTTAGTGAGTGGTGTTATCATCAGTATAGTGAATAAAATATTTAAGAAAAATAATCTTAATAATAAATGGAAGCCATATTTTAGAAAGGTATTAAGTATGATAAATACACTGTATCATTCCAAATAACTATTCTATTTTTATTATTGAAATGTCAAACTCTTTAACGATTGACAGACGTTCTAAAATTAGCCTTTGGAAACTAGAAATGTTAATAAAATTGAATGATGTTAGTCTATTGGTTTAGTTCACGCTTTACTTACAGCGCTTTTTGTAGTTGATGTGGTTCCCATGTGTAAAGAAATTTGGTTTGCTTATCACCTTTTTTTTTTTTACAAACTAATAATAATAAATGAGGATGGGAAAGAACGAGAGAAAAAGAAAACGGAAGATGTAAGAGTAAACATTTACCTTTTTTAAGGAGAACAGTTCGTCTATGTGGTCATATAATCCAAACAATGAGAATGCTATCTTCTGATTATAAATTGTCTATTATCTAAAATAAATAAAATACTTTCTTTTGTACAAAGTTATAGAACCTCTTTATTATAAACTAGGTTCATTTTATCTACAAGCCATTGTTCATCAACGTACATGGTTGAATTGGCATTCGCTTTATGTCTACCAAAGTCATTCACATGTCTACAAAGGCGAGTATTAAGTATCTGCATTGAATTATGACATATGCTAGCATAGCTTGCATATTTGTTTAGAAACTGGAAACATCATTTTTGATCCGTCCTTCTGTCACTGAATTCCAAGCTCTACTATATTTGAAAATGGATCTAGTACGATGGATCTATGAAAAGGATCCTTTTATTTGATGAAACTTTTAGAAAAAATTAATCAATCTTTGAAGTACATATTTATAAGAGTTAAAATATATTATAAAAAAATTGATAAAGATTCGTTTTCATTTGAAGGATAAACTTTCTACATAACAAGCATATAAAATAATATCAATGAAGACACATCTCTCAAAAAAATTATTATGTACAGATCTTTGTGTTTTAGTAAGAGTTATTCCTGTCTTTAGTTAAAATACAAATGGTAGACTAAAAAGGAAATAAGTTTAATGCTGGTACATAAAAAGGTTTTTATTTTTTGAAGGAACCAGCCATTTACATAATCGATAATACACAAAAAAAAAAAAGTAGATGTTATGCTGATCCGATGAGAATAGAAGTATCCGAGTGCTCAGCCACTTGTGGTTTGCGGCGTTTGAGTGGACAGTAATTCTTAAGAACTACTTTATATTTGACTAATAGGGCAATGAAGACTCATTCATTTAGGTTTGATATATAGCTTGTTCAAGATAGATCTCGCGTACGATGGCATTTATAGTTTAATTAAAAATGATATCTTCTCCATTCCAAATTGTATCAATGATCTCAGCCCTTCAAAATTCGTGATATCTGCCCTTCTCAAGTTAAAAGTGAATATACATAGAATATAAATAAATCGTCATATTTGTAAATGCTAATATAAAATATAAACAGCAAGTAATGAACAAAATCGCAGTAAATATTATTAACAAGTTAAAATCACATCAAAGTGCATTGATCGAAATCAATGAAAGTAAAGTACCCAAACAGCATTGACGACGATCATCCACCTCGAAGAACCTGAAGATAAAGAAAACCAAGTTATAGTCAATTCTATAAAAGCATATATATTATTGTAATCATCATTAAATACTATATATAAAATAAAACAATTTACCTAATGGCACAATTAATGATTTTAATGCGAATACCAAAGAGTGGCAGTTAAAGATTTATATTTTATCAGTTGGATGGTGACTTACTTCACACAAATTAATATGCTATTTCGTATATACATAAAACAAAAGAAAAGAAATATAAAATCAATAATAACATAATCCATATAAATCACTCAAAAGGAGTAGATGAGTCGGTTAGTGTCTTTAAACAGACGAATGTAAAAATGTATGGGTATGGTAATAGTTTGATTCATACAGGCAAAGTGTCTGAAAAGTGTTTATTTTCGAGGTTTTCTTACATGTAAACCCAATCTGACCGCTTTTAATTTCATGTGATTCCCCGCAATCGTAACGAGATATCTATGCTTAAAGGTGAAATTATCTTGGCGGATATTCCTCTCTCTCAAAGCTTCGTCAAATATACAGAAATAATACCCCACTGGCAGTAATGGAACAATTAAACTACCAATCCACTTATCTCCTTCATCCTTTTGATTTAAGATATCTTCGAATATTCTGGTAGACATGATATTGGCTATTGATATCTTCTAATAGGTAATGGAAAAAAAAAGTATGCAATAAAAATACTGGAGCTATGGTGTTTCCTAATTCAAGGTAGAACAACGTTGCACACAAACCTAGTATAAACGATTTATAAGAAAGAAGCTGTTAGGTAAGTCATCATAAACTAAATTGATATATAATGACCATAATAATACAAAAAGAGTTATATATTCCAGTCATCACTGTAATCGTTGTTATTGTACTAACATTGAGTTGTAAATCTGTATTGAAATGCATGCCGTCCTTTTAAATTCAGACAGATTGTAACCAGCCAACAGATCATAAAGAAAACAAATATTGTAAATAAATGATAATAACCGTAATAAAAACGATACGTTGTTAAAGTAAAGAAAGATATTCTTTTCTTCTCTTTCTTCTATTTTTTCTTCATTCCAAAGAAATGAGACTTCAGCTATCTTCCTTTATCCACACACTTATTTTTTTTCTTTAGTATCAAATTTTTAGAAGGGAGAAAAGAGAACTATGTGGTACAAAAATAAGCGCATTCAAAGCGGAATAAGATCAAACAAGTTATACTAAATATTATCAATTCTTTAAAGGCGAATAAAGATTTGGTTTACTTGAAACTGTGATATGTTTAAGAGTGGGAACAATAGTATATATTGCTTTATAAAATGATATGATATTTTCAGATTATGGACTTAGCGTTTCCTTTTTTGTAATTTAAAAATTCAATTGGATAAAGGAAACAAAGCGTATAAACAAATAAAAATATAGAATAAAAGAATGGCTAAAAACACAATCTAGAATCTCAATCTATAAAATTCTGTTGCTAAGGAAACAAAAGTTCAGCAATGGTGATAGGAACACGGGTGTGGTAAATTTCAGGCACTTACTGATTTGGAAAGTGGATATCTATTATGGTTAAATGCTTCAATAAAAATGCTTTGTTTTTTCATTGGCTATCCAGATTGCAATCATGTTTTTATTTTGTGTTCAAAGTATCCATTTTTGTATTTAGTATTATTTTAATACCAGATTATAGAAGCACAAGTTGGCTAAAAAGAGTTAAGTAGTAAAATGTCTAATGTTTTTAATATGAAGTTTTGGATAGATTACGAAAAAGGTTTTTATTTTTATAAACAGTATTCGTTTATAATAATATTGTCTTAAAATGCTATTTAATTTAAGGTGTGGCGCGATATGCTCTGGTTTTGATTAAAAGACATTCTTTAAATGTATTACGCACATCGTTTAAACATCTCTTATCGTAGAGAAACAAGATATCATAACACACACACCTTCTTTTCTTTATTTTTTTTTTTTTTTACTTTGTTTACAAGTAGATATACATTTAGGAGAGTTTTCCATACTCATATAGAACACATTATGACCTTATAAAAGTTATAGAATTCATCACATGTGTTTTTGTAGAAACAATATTAAAGAGAGAACAGAAGCTTCAACGAAGGAGTATGTTTACTATAATTATTATACAAATAACCTATTGATCTATTTTTATTCTTGAATTTATTTTGAATACTAGCACTGCAAGTTGGCTTTCAAAGCTTTTGCAATGAGGAATAAAAACAATAAAAGATAAAACCCTTATACATATGTCATTATTTTACAATCAGGTGATATTTATAGAGTGAGTGAGAGAGAGAGGCTCTATATATAGACATAGAGATAGAAGTTTGCTCAAGTACATAGATACATATATAAATATAGATAAATATAGATAGATCGTTATATTTATGTATACATAAACAATAGAACGGTGTTAACTATATGTACATCCATATTATATTGTGTCATAAGGCCAGTCAAAACAGCAAGATCTACTTTTTTTTTGTTATATACAACTCAGTGCCTCGTGCCATTTTGTTTATTTTTTAACTTTCACTGTCAAAACAGTTGAAGCATGTGATACTAAATGACTATTATTCTTATTGTTGTTATTAACACATCGGCTTGAACTATTTCATAAAATAGATGAAAATACAACAAATAATTCTCTTTTTCATCAAACTGCTTTCTACGAAATGCATCGATTACTAAACTAACAATCCAAGATTGCTGCAACCGCCTTTTTTTTGTGGCCATTAAATTTCAAGCACATTTTCAGATACAGCATTTTATGAATACTTGTTATTTTTAGTGCCTTTTTTTTCTCTTTCCTTTTATTACTTTTTTTTATTTTCTTTTTTTTTTTTTTTCTTATTTTTTATTTTAAACTATTGAAAGACATAACATAAGAAAAAGAAAGAAATATTCAACAAAGCGTCCTGAAAAAACACTTTATTGGAGTTTCCTCTCTTTCCTTGATTATTCAATAGAAAAATAATTAAACATCATCTTTGTACGATTACTTTTTTTTTTTTAAATTTAATTCCAATTATAAAGAGTAAGACACAGTTTATAACCATAGCAACAAGCAATAAATCAACCTTAATTAAATATAGATGAGTGGAGGTGGAAATATTAAAGTCGTAGTTCGATGTCGTCCCTTGAATTCAAGAGGTAATTTTGATTGCACCTCCAATGACAAAAGAAACAAAGAAAATCAACCTTTTTATTTTAGAGCTTGCTCGTGGTGCAACCTGTCTTATTCGAATGGACGGAGCTCAGACGATTATCACTAAACCACCCGATCACAAAGGAAAAGATACAGAAGATGTCAAGGCATTTACGTTTGATAAATCTTATTGGTCCGCAGATAAAAATGACCCACACTATGCAGATCAAGAAATGGTCTATAGCGATATGGGAGAGGATTTATTGAATCATGCTTTTGATGGTTATAATTGCTGTATTTTTGCCTGTAAGTAGTAATCTTCATGATATGTATGTGTGCGTGATAAATAATCTCCTTATTTTCTCCTTATTTTTTTTTTATTTATTATTGCACATACACAGATGGTCAGACAGGTTCAGGAAAATCATACTCGATGGTAAAATAACTTTGTAAAGAATAGCACTAGTTTGAACTCCATTAATCAATCAAAACAATAATTAATACTTTCTATTTTTATTTTTAGATGGGTTATGGTGAAGATAAAGGTATCATTCCAAAGACTTGTCAAGAACTGTATGACCGTATCACAAGCAACACCGACAGCAATCTCAAGTATCGAGTGGAAGTATCTTATATCGAAATCTACAACGAGAAAGTGAGGGATTTATTAAACCCTAAAAACAAGGGAAATCTCAAGGTCCGTGAGCACCCTTCCACAGGCCCCTATGTCGAAGATCTGTCGAGACTCGTTGTCAACTCCTCAGAAGGTATCAACAATTTGATGGACGAAGGAAATAAAGCTAGAACTGTCGCAGCAACAAATATGAACGAAACTTCTTCGCGATCACATGCTGTCTTTACTGTATTCCTAACACAAACCCGTCTGGATGAAGTAACAAAACTCGAAACAGAAAAAGTCGCACGTATCAGTCTTGTCGATCTTGCGGGAAGTGAAAGAGCAAACAGTACAGGTGCCACAGGTGCCCGCCTTAAGGAGGGTGCAAATATCAATCGATCTTTGACTACTCTCGGTAAAGTTATTTCTGGTCTTGCTGATCAGTCTATTGCCGAAGCTTCAAAGAAGAGTGGAAAAAAGACAAAAGAAGTCTTTATTCCTTATCGTGATTCAGTATGTGTTTTATTTACATATTAAAGCAAAAACCTCCACTATATTGTTTTTGCTTATTTGTACTACATTGATTTATTAACTTTATATATCTTTATATAGGTGTTAACTTGGTTACTAAAAGATTCCTTAGGAGGTAACTCTAAAACAGCAATGATTGCAGCTATCTCACCTGCTGATTATGACGAAACACTCAGTACACTCCGTTATGCTGATCAAGCCAAGAAGATTCAGAACAAGGCTGTTGTCAACGAAGACCCTAACGCCAAGATGATTCGTGAACTTAAAGAAGAGTTATCCACATTACGTGATCGTTTGATGGTATATGCACCCGAGGTTGTTGAAGAACTTGCTTCCAATAGTGCATACAAACAAACCAAACAATTGGGCAGTCAGCAGGATGGTAGTGTAACCCCTATTCCTACTCGATCTGTCATCACAAACGCCAATCAGATACTCGAAATCGTTGACGAAAAAGGAGAAAAGAAAAAAATGACCAAGCAGCAAATCGTTGATCAATTGGCAAGCTCCGAAAAACTACTTGCTAATTTGAATGAAACCTGGGAAGATAAGATGAAAAAGACGGAACAGATTCATCAAGAACGTGAAAAAGCATTGAAAGAGTTGGGTATCACCATTGATAAGAACGAAATGGGTATCTACACGCCAAAGACGATGCCTTTTATTGTTAATCTCAACGAGGATCCTCTCATGTCAGAATGTCTCATGTATCAGATAAAAACAGGAAAAACCAGAATTGGTCGCCAGGATGGTTCAAGTCAATGCGAGATTCGACTGAGTGGTTCTAATATTCAAGATGAACACTGCTGGTTCGAACTTGATCGTGGTACTGTCACGCTTTATCCCAATACAAAACTAGATGCAATGACGATGGTGAATGGCAATCTCATTGATACGCCTCATGTGCTTAAAACTGGATATAGAATTATTTTGGGTCACCATCACATTTTCCGTTTCAATAATCCTGACGAAGTGCGACGAGAACGTAACGACTTGATGAGACAAGCAACAGCCAGCGCATGCACAAATAGGTCTGATGATGATGAATCAGCAGAAGTGGCAGCAGTAACAAATGGCTCTGCAGATGTCATGGACTGGAATTATGCACGACTCGAAGCAATGCGTAATCAATATGCTTCCGAAGCTAATTTCAGCGGCTTGAAGGATGATGAAATTGAGAAGCTGTACGATGACATTGGCCGTATCCGTCAATCAAGAAAATCGCGCGCTGACAGTCGACTAGACGATTATGATGATAATGACTCGAGTGCATCCACCCATCGATTGTCTGCTGCTGTCACTCTTTTTGAAGATGGCAGTGTCTGTACTGATGCAACGCTTGTCTCCCAAAACGAAAAGATTCAGGAGAAGATCAAGGATGTCAAGGAAAAGCATCAAAAGGAACTTGAATCACAACGTAGCTTTTATGAGGCAAAGCTCAACCATATGTCATCTATGCAATTTGGAATGGACTCTTATTCTCCACACCAAGTGAAATTGATTCGCCGTGTTATTGATCGTTGGAAGCGTCTTCACTATGTCACCATGGCAGAAGTTGTATTGACCCATGCTGTATTATTAAAGGAAGCCAATATCATTTCACGGGAATTGAGCAAAGATGTCACTTACCAATTCAGCGTTATTGAAGATGGATTCACTCAGTTACAATCCTGTTGGGAGGAAATGGGTACCCTTCAGCAATATGATGATGAATCCGATGATGACGATTTGATTAGTAGTACCAAACCTTGTGTCGGCATTCGTGTGTTGGATCGCAAGAACCAATGTGTTTATGTTTGGTCGATTGATAAGCTTAAAACACGCCTTAATAAGATGCGTAACCTAAGACAATATGTTGACCGTCCTCAGTACCGAAAGCATTTTAATTGGGAAGACCCTTTTTATGAAAACCCTAGTCCAAAGTACTCCTTTATCGGTAGCGCCGCAGTTTCTATTCGTAACCTGCAGCATCAGCAAGCATTTGAAAGTATTGTTGATGTACGTTGCCGTACCACAGGGCAAATTAAGGGTCAACTACGTCTCCTAGTCTCTCCTATTGCACGCTCAGGCCAATCTGAAGAGCGCCATGATATGATACTCCAACTAGGTCAGCAACTCTTGTTTGAAGTGCGTCTTTTAGAATTGACAGGCATTAATGAAACTGACTTTACCGGTGTTCATGTACAGTTTCGATTATCATCGTTTGGTGCCCCTCGCACAAGTGCTGAAAAGCTATTTGCAACCGATCCTTACCGAGGTTTTGGCACAGGTCCCATCACCCTAGATTACAGCCAAACACTTTCAGTCGTTGTGACACAGGCGTTACTAAATACACTTAATCACGGCAACGTTGTTTTTGAAGTATATGGCATGGCACAGTCCCGTGTGCTTGCCCAGTATGAACGATGGGATGATCAACGCGAGAAACCTCAACTTTCCGAGTTGATGGCTCCACCGAAGAATACTATTTTAAATGCACCCTTATGCAGTTCACCTACGGAAATTCATGTAGAGCGCCGTCCTGAGGAGGAGCTGTTAGCAGCTGAACGACATGATGTCTTGGCATGGGTACAAATTGGTGAATTGATGCCTAATGGTAATTATACACCAGTACATGTTGTATCTCAGACATCGTTAGATAGAGGCGCCTTTACACTTCGACAGGGTCTCCAACGCCGTATCACCATCACGCTATCACACACCTCGGGGCGCCAGTTTCCGTGGAATAAAATCTCAAAGGCCACTATCGGTCAGGTTCGGCTTTTAGACGCAAAGGGTCGTATTATTACTTCACCTGCGCATGAAGATATTGAAATCCGAATGCTATCACAACAGCAAGTCCACTACAAAAATGATGGCACCAGTCAATTGATTGCTCAGGGTGCCTGGGATTCATCTCAACACGACTGTTTGTTTCTCAATAGATTGACGGCAGCCAACACACGCATCTTACTTAATCTCAAATGGGAAATCGATGTAGAAAAATGCTCAAAGCCAATCACATGTCAAATGGATATTGCTGTACGGATTCAGGGCCGAGATGCTTCCTCTTTTGGTCTCAGAAAGCTACTAGGCTCTTCAAAGTACATGAACAAGTGTAGCTCTGTCTTTTTGATTCATTTAAGACCACCTATGACCCGTCGTGTTAGTCAGTTGTGGCGCTTAAATACAGCATCTAAAACCATCCCTGGTGAAGAACTTTTAGGTTCGTGGAGACCAAGAGGTGTTTCACTTGTGACGGATCATAGACATATCAAGGAACGTATTGAACGCAGAGAACAAGTTACTGACATTGCTCAATTACTCATGTTAAGAACTGCTCGATCACAAACAAGCCATGGCTCAATGAGTGAATCACCTATCAGTAGTGAAATATCAAGCGATAAACAAACCGAACTTGTACAAAAAGTCTTGAAGCTTTGGCGTAGCCAGTGGGGAACATCAAAAGAGGTAAAGACAATTTTCAAAAACGAGGCGCCGATTTAATCATTTATTTTGCATTAACAAATGCTTTTGATTAATGTCTCGTACGATAATTTTATTGATTTATTTTTACTAATATTCATTATCATCATTTTTTTTTTTTAAAAAAAAATAGGTGGTTCTTGATGCTGATCCACCGATCCCTGGCATGCAAGAACTTCAAAAAAATTGGAATACCAAATTAATAGCAGAGGTTAAACAAGTCACAGAATTGTAAAGTGTAGCCAAAATTACCAAAAAACCATACATTGTTATTCAATATTTTTTACCCTCTTTATAGTGATAATGTGACCAAACGCGGCTATCTGACCTATCAAGAAAACGCATTAGATGACAAATGGACAAAACGCTGGTTTGTGTTGCGAAGGTAAATATCGATCATAAATACTTGAATTGACTTGCTAATTTTTATTTGAATAGACCTTATATTTATATTTATTCAAGCACTTCAGAAACGGAAGAATTAGGAATTATAAACGTATCTACAGTACGCATTGACTATAACCGTGCCCTGGAGCAAATGATACAAGTAAGTCTTCATAAAATTAAAAAAAAAAAAAAAAAAAAAAAAAAAAAAAAAAAAAACTTTAAAAAAAAAAAAAAAACTGTGTTTAATTTAAATTACTATTTTAGCGCCATCATGTATTCTCACTTTATACCAACAATAATGCCTATACACTACAAGCCAGTTCAAAAACTGAAATGACACACTGGATAACCAATATCGATCCTTTATTCTCACTTGACAAACTAAAATAACTTTTATATATTATGCCCTTTTTTCTAAAATTTATACCCTTATGATACCCATTCCCTTCTTTTTTGTATATGCCAACGAGAGAGAATCTTTTTTTTTTTTCCTTTATGTAAAATAAAATAAAAAATAATAAAAATATGAACTCAGTCGTGTGAGAGAGGCACATGTAAAGTAGAACCACCTGATCACCTCCTTATTTAGAACCGTCACTATTTTTTTTTTTTCCCAAGTGGCATGAATAAAAAGGGGAATCTAAAAAATTAAGATTTAATTTTTATCTCTTTCTCTTAAACCTTACAATATAATATAATGTCTCTCAAAAATCAGATCATCGTCGTTGGTGGTGGCCTTTCAGGTCTCTCTGCTGCCCATACAGTTTATGAAGAAGGAGGCAATGTCTTGCTCTTGGATAAGAACCCTTTCTTTGGGTAAGTTGTTTGTATAAGTGCGTATACATATATTGACTAATTAATCCCCTCTTTTATAATTAAAGTGGTAACTCCACTAAGGCTACCTCTGGTATCAACGGTGCCTTAACACGTACCCAAGTTGCTTTGGGTATCAAGGATTCTGTTGAACAGTTCTATCAAGATACCTTGAAATCCGCACGCGACTTGGCTCGTCCTGAACTTATCAAGGTCTTGACTGGCGAATCTGCACCTGCTGTTGAATGGCTTCAGGATAAGTTTGCCTTGGATCTTTCACTTGTTGGCCGCCTCGGTGGTCACACTTTCCCCCGTACCCATCGTGGTAAGGAACAGTTCCCTGGTATGACCATTACCTATGCCTTGATGGAAGGTCTTGAGGATTTGGCTGTTAAGGAACCCCACCGTGCAAAGATTATTAAGAAGGCCAAGGTTGAGAACTTGATCAAAGATAGTCAAGGCAACATTGTTGGTGTTGAATATCAACTTGTAGGTAATGCCGCTGATGGTCAGGTTTACAAGGAATATGGTCCCGTCATTCTTGCTACTGGTGGTTATGCTGCCGACTTTACTGAAAACTCTTTGTTGAAGCAACATCGCCCTGAGCTTTGGGACTTGTCTACCACAAATGGTGATCACTGTACTGGTGACGGTATCAAGATGGCTGCCGCTGCTGGTGCCAACACTGTCGATCTTGAGAAAGTTCAAGTTCATCCTACCGGTCTTGTCGATCCCAAGGAACCCGATGCCAAGGTTAAGTTCTTAGCTGCTGAAGCTCTTCGTGGTTGTGGTGGTCTTCTTTTGGATGCTGATGGTAACCGTTTCTGTGATGAACTTGGACATCGTGATTATGTTACAGGTATGATGAACAAGAACAAGTTCCCCATCCGCCTTGTCTTGAATACTGCTGCTTCCAAGGAAATCGAATGGCATTGTCGCCATTATGAAGGTCGTGGTCTCATGAGACGTTTCGAAAATGGTGAGGCCCTTGCCAAGGAAATGGGTATCAGCCCCGCTCAACTTGAAAAGACCTTCGAAACTTACAACTCTATTGCTGATGGCAAGATCAAGGATCCTTGGGGTAAGCGTTTCTTCCACAACGTTCCCATCAAGATGTCTGATTACTTCTATGTTGCCTTGATGCAACCTGTTCTTCACTACACTATGGTAAGTTTTTTTTTGTGTGTATTTTTAGTTTTATATTTGAAACTTATCTTATTATTATTTATTACTTTAGGGTGGTGTTGAAATTTCTCCAAAGTCTGAAATTAAGGATCCCCAAGGTAACCCCATTCCTGGTCTCTTTGCCACAGGTGAAATGTGTGGTGGTGTCCATGGTGCCAACCGTCTCGGTGGTTCTTCCCTTCTTGGTTGTGTTGTTTTCGGTCGTGTGTCTGGTAAGAGTGCTGCTAGATACTTGTTGAGCAAGTTGGTCAACAACACATCTGTCGCTCAACAACGTTTGGGTGCCATCGGAAATCATTTGAATGGAGGTTTGGGTATCAACATCACTGTCAATCCTGATTCTAACAGCATCAATTTGGAAATTGCACTTCCTCAGGGTGGTGCTAGTGGTGCCCCCGCTATCCAAGCTGCTCCTCAACAACAAAGTGCTCCTGCTCAGCAGGAAGAAGCAAAGAAGGCTGATGAGCCCAAGAAGATGGGAGAATATGACCTTGCCGAAGTTGCCAAACACAACAAGCCTGAGGACTGCTGGGTCGTTGTCAATGGTCAGGTCTTGAATGTCACTGATTTCCTTCCTGACCATCCTGGAGGAAAGAAGGCGATTTTGATCTACGCTGGTCGTGACGCTACTGAGGAATTCAACATGATGCACAAGCCTGATGTTGTTGAAAAGTATGCTGCCTATGCTATTATTGGTACCCTTAAAAAATAAGTTCGCTTTTAGTGTTTACAAATTTGTATAAAAAATAAAATAAAAATATTATATTGTCACTGTACTACCTTGAGATTCTAGGTTTCTCACACACTGCATGATTTTTTCCGTAAAATTTTTCTTAGTTGATAATGCGGGGTAATTCATGACATGAGAAAAATAAATCAATTCTTTGATACCTTTTAGTTTTTTTTTGGAAAATAGAAATGTGCTTAAGGTTTTTTAAAATGTCACTTGTGTATTACTACTCTTTATTTATTTATTAAAAAATGGCGTTTCTCATTTTTTTTAAAAAGAATCGGTAGAGTTTCCCGAACTCCTTTATTTATTTGATAAGTGTAAACAAATTCACATGAAAAAAGATAAATAAAATTAAAAAGGACCCAATAAAAGAATGCCATGATGTGTGATATTTGAATCATGGGTAAAAATAAATATGTGTATACTACAAAGTTCTTAAAAAACGTTTTGTGAGAGAACGCTCTATTTGCTGAAGTAACCTTCCTTCCCTTTTTCAAAGGATATCGTGACACAACGGACGCATAAGGAATCCTCATCGCCTCTTAATATATATTTTTTACTATTTTTTAATGTTGTAATAGTATGGATAAACTTTTTCAGCCTTTCAATTACCATATGCTATTGAAATGTGAAAAAGGTGTCAAATCTTCTGCTATCTTCTTATTACTAAAAAAAAAAAGGAACATATGTAAAGAGATATACGTACAGATACAAGGATTTAAATGTAGAAAGATAAATATAATATGTATATACATACATATATGTATATATATATATATATATATTAAAACTTTTAAGACAAAAAAACATCACATCATATTTTTTTATTTTCACTTGAAGTGTAATTAAACACATTTGACCGATAAACAAAAGTAAATACTCTTAATAATAATAAATTATTAAACACGTTCATTATTTACCCATCACCTGATCCACTTTTTTTCTTTCTTGCCTTTCAAGATCTTCACTTTTTCTATTTCTCTCTGCACTCCACCAAATGTAAACCTTAATCTTAAAAAGCCATCGCTCTTTTAAAATGCTCACATTTATTCCCGAGGTTATCATCATCTTGTGAAATGATAATTTCCATGATTTACTGTATTAGGAAAAGTTTGTTTAACTTCCATATCAGCCAGAGCTTATGACAGCATTATGAAAAATGACTAAAAATACGGAATGCTAAAAAATTATATACGATATCACAGATAAAAGATACAAATATGATAAAATGTATAACGCATTGCTCTTTTTTTTTTGAAATCTACTTATTTGACTATTATGCTTGTCTCAAAGGATTGAAAAGTAAAATTTGTACAACAATAATCAAAAGTCCTTTTGTAAAATACCCAATGATCAAGAGGAGCACAGACCATCATTAAAGCGTAGCATATTTGTTGTTATTGCTTTGAGATGCAAAGAATGCATTTTTTTATATTCATTCCGTTTAATAAAATGACTAGTAAAATGAATCTGATCAAACTATACTTGTTTTTTATTATATTACTTTTCAAAAAGTAAAAGGTGGTACCAAATGTTAGTATGTGAACATTGTATATTTTCCAAATCTGGATCTAGAACTAATGAGTTGCATAAGCGAAAGTTTTTCATTGAAGTACACAAGTAAAAAAAATTAATAAATAAAAGTAAAAACCGACATTCTCTTTCTTTTTTCAAAATGTAAAACGCATATCTATATATATATATATATAGTATGTTTATGTATTTATTGGTTTTTTGCTATATACCACACTTTGCTTTTATCATTGTATAAAACTAATATAAATGCTTTATTTTCTAATTATTCTATTGCTAATTTCAACCAACGTCACTGCGAATCAATATGTTATACATGATGATTCATCCGCTTCAATCGATATTCAGAAAAATCTACAACAACAACAGACTCCTACTAAAAAGCTAACAAACAATGATTTTAATGCTGGCTTTCATGCTGGATTTGAAGATGGGTATAACATAGGTTTTCTTGCTGGTCTTTCTTCTCGATAAACAAACAAACAAAAACATTGGGAGTAAAAATATCGTATTACATTTATTGTGAGAAAAAAAAATACATAATGTTAAACACACACGTTAAAAAAAAAATTCAGCCAACGAATTGGTATGAAGCCAACTTAGAGGTGTTGGTGTCGCTAAAATTTCACTGTGGCAATTAACTAAACCTTATATAGACACTTAATTCCTCTACATCAAAAATAGCACTATAACATCTGAAATAAGAAAGAATACGAAAATAAAGATGATTTAATGCATTACAATAAGCCTATTAAACCTTTTTTTAAAGAAAAGAATATAGATATCGTCCCTTTTACTTAAAAAATATACTGTTATCACTTGCTAACTCTAACGATAATACATTGGACCTCCTTATAATTTATTATTTCACTGCAGAGACAATTACTTTGATAGAAGAACAGAGATTATAACAAGAGCTGGATAGATAAAACGAAGTCAGCAGAAGAGTGATTTCTTTAAAAATCGGTCGCGAATTACTAGTAAGCGAGATAAAGGATGAGGGCTGTAAAACGCTGTTTCGTTTCACGTACCCGCAGGTATAAAGAACATCACTTATAGGATTAAGATGTTATATATTAATTAGTAATTTACATTTGATAGATGGTTATACTTGAACACCCTGACATATGATATGGAAATGAAAGAATTATTTTGAAAAAAGAGAACAAAGTCAGTCTTCGGTTCTTGTAATGGAAAATTTTCTTATTCTGTTGCGATGAATGGCGTATCCATCAAGTTTGCTTGATTTATATTCCTGTTTGGTCGATACAAGAGTGATTTTAGTTGTATATTTAATGGAATGGTTCAAATTTTGTATGAAAAATACGAAAAAAGTTTGGTATATCAAACGAGCCAGTTTACACCTCTAAATCTACAGCGTCACAGTAGAACAATTAGTCGTCGTAAGTATAAATTATAAATACGAATAGAACATCATAGAGTTTGTCATTTTGACTATTAAAATTTGTATATATCTTAAGTCGCTCCTGCTGACTATTGCGTTGGGTTTATTGATGCGCGATACCTACGGAGAATCAAGAAACTGTTTACGCTGGTCATTATATGAGCAGTAAATGCTATTAAGAAAAATAATCTTTACTCTAATATATGTATCAAGAGGGACCATGACCTCAAAAACCAAGCAATAGTCTCACCAGGTGGACTAAAATCTAGTTTGTTCGGGCCAGTTACTGGTAACTGATATGACAATCACCTATATGATCGGTCCGGTGTTGAAGATACAATGAAACAAAAATTTGATTTCAAGGATCGAGCGGTCTATGTTATCATTTATATGGTGTTGCTGCATACGAGATATCACTTGTAATGTCAAGACATTTTTTAGAAGTAAGTTTTGAATAAAAAGGCACTTTATCCCGAATTTAACAACTTGCATAATATAGTCCATGCTAATTCGGGAGAATTAGAAGCGAATAGGTTAATATCAAGTGTAAGAATGGCAGTGGAAAATGAGTTCGCACATATCAGCACTTTGTTTACCTTCTTGAAGTATTCAAAAACTTTGAGACTACAGCCAAGTTCAATTGGAATATATTATATTGTTGCAGATCTTTTAAAAAAACTTATATGTTTGTGTAAACGAAGGAAATCAAACAAGTAGAATATTTGGTGTTTCGCTTCCTACGGTTCAAACATATTTAAACAGTCTTCTCAACTAACAAGAATAAAGAGCATTGCTATTATAAGTTAGAAAGAATTCATTTGAATCCCTTCTTTTTATTTATCGCTGTTACTATTATTATTGTTTTGTACGGGAACAGAAATAATAGAATGTTGTAGAGGACGGGCTGGGGAAGGTGTAGATTCAGAAAGAAAAGCCGGTATAGTATAACAACCCTCTATCTCGACGAGAAAATTCCTTGACTTCTACGGAGGTTATAATTCTGTCTTTAGGCAGCTTCGAATACGGTGGAAAACCGGAAATATGTCATATTCATGACGATGAGTTCGCCCCATATTTATTATTCGACCTGTAGTTCCTCAAGGAGCACGAGGAGAAATATGTTGAAATGCATCTGATGATAAAAATTGTTGTGTTGCTAGTTGGTATTGTCTCTGTTTAGCCAATTATTGTTCAATGGATATGCTAACTAATATCAATTCTAATAAAAAACAACCATTCAATTACATCATTGTAAACAGATTCTGAAATGCTTCTTTTATCTTAAGAATATTAAACTAACCTCAAAGTCTTTCATTAGTTGCAGGTGGATTGGTATCATTAAGATATTTTACCATATTTTGAAATACGCGGTACTGGTTTGACCAGGAATAAAGAAGTATGTTTACCATTGTTCATTTTTGAGTGAAAGAGAATAAAAAGAGAGAAAGAAAAAAGGTTTTCCACCCCTTACTTCTTCTTCGCGTCATTTATTCTTTCTTTTGATAAATGAAACAATGAATTCATACAAGATAGAAAAATCAAATCGTCACTCACCTTAATATTGTTATTATTTACAATTCCTTCATTTTATCAAATCTAATAATAAATTCAATAATAAACTATACAAGAATTGCACTCGTTTTCTATAAATTAACTGTAACGTATAACGTGTCAATACTCAGACGCTGATATATTAAAGTAGTATTCAAGTCATATGTAAAAAAGCATTAAAGATTAAATTGGCAACATTACAATTTATTATTATTATTTGAGATTAAAACAGATATATAACGAGTGATAAAACCACACAGTCCCCACGAAAATATACATTTTACGATAAATAAATACGAGTTTGAATATCCCACTTTTAGGAGGAGATGTGGACTTGGATATAGAAGTCTCGTCACTCTAATATAATTTTCAGTTTAAAGTGTAGTGTACGTAAAGATACCTACAAGTTTTCTATATACTTATAGTTGTTTTACTTTTTTATCCAAACAATGACGTTGTGAAGGCTACAAATGCTTGTCATTTTTAATAATTACAAATGTTTTTTTATTCAAGATTACATAAAAAGGGGAAACGATTATTTCATCCTCAAGGACATTTTATACGAGTCAATTTACTTCTGCTTTTTAATTATATTAATAGTCATTAGATCATACCTGAATACTTTAATTTATCATATTTATTATTCTATGTTAAAAATACAAAATAGTAGCTTTGATACAAAATCCTGTGTCTATGAATAGCATTTTATGAAAGATAAAAAAAATAAAATGATGCAATATTTTATTTTCATTTTTTTCTAAATGTGGACGATTACTTAATTGATACTTGAGCTTATTTTTATTTTGCATCAGATATAGTAAAAAGTATTCTCTTTTTATATCAAAGGCGATGCTTATTTACAAAAGGAGCAATTCAAAAAAGGAATTACAATAAAAAAGAAATCATATCTGAAAAGTGAATATAAACTCTTTCTGCGTCGTTGTTATTGATTGGTTAACTCGGCTTTCTTGTGACAGCAACTTTTGGAGAAACAGTCTAAATTCGTGACAGTTTTTTTATTTTTAAAAAACTATAAAAAGGGAT
This sequence comes from Backusella circina FSU 941, assembly GCA_025399235.1. Lineage (NCBI taxonomy): Eukaryota > Fungi > Mucoromycota > Mucoromycetes > Mucorales > Backusellaceae > Backusella > Backusella circina. The sequence continues at coordinate 190,040 of MU622290.1, forward strand.
CTTTTTTTTGAATTTTTTTGCTCTTCATTCTTGTGCTCGGGCAAATCCACGGAAGTGAGGTTTCTACTGATCCTGGATTATTGCTGGTTGAAAACTACAACCAATACCCGTTCGGGGTGCTCTCACGAGCGCACCGGCAATTTTTTGAAGGCTTGCAAGGGCCTTAACATTATAAATTGAAAATGAATAAATATAAATATAAATAAAGTACGTTTTTACATTTTATTGGTGCATTATAATTAAAATTCCGTCAGGTTTTTTTTTTTTTAATTTTTAACTGTAATCATCCAAATTAATGCCTCTATCATTTGTTTGGTTCAGGCTCAAGTATAAATAAATCTTTCATGGAGTGTTGGTGCCTTCTAAATTATTGTCCTATCTCAAATATTCATTTAAAAAAAAAAAATGCGGGACACACATATCAGTTATAGTATCAGTCATGGTCACCAAATGTCTGTCGCTTTTTTGCGCTCGATTCAGTGGTATTAACATACTACCATTCAATATGCCCAGCAATTCCATAACACCTTACGAAACCTGTGGAAATGTAAACTGTATTTGTACATGCGATACATGTAATTAATTAACAAAAGTATCCATCTGTGTCATACCATAAAACCTGGAGTTATAGTACATGGCGTCAGTCAGTGCAAATACTTGATGTATCGCCTTTATTGACCTGTGATTGGCTTTGATAGTCATAAAGTTGTAGATAATAAATACATGATGTTATTTCTTCATACAAAAGAGGACATTATACTTATAGGTGAAATGCATATAAAACTCACAATTCAGTAGTCCATTCAATTACATTGATAAAAATATAAGACTGGTTCTATCATATCTCGTTATATGAAATGTTTATCTTGGATTTTGAATAGAGTTTAATTCAGGAACTCTTGATAATGCTCAAGATGGCACGATAACCTGTCACTTTATTTTATAAAATAAATCACAATTTGGATATCTGTTCAAGTGCTTAAGCATATGATATTAGCTCCTCTTATTCATCTACAAACTTTTCTCATTATATATTTGCCTTTGCTCGACAATTTAAAAATATTTCTCAATAACTCGAAGAAATAGACCCATCATTTGGAAATGGGTCCAGTTTGATAAATTTATATAAAGGATACCTTTATTCGATGAAATTTATTAAACAAACTCATCAATATTTGAAGTGCCTATTTTTAAGAATTATAATACCTTATAAACAAATAGTTGAAGGCCCGCTCCCATTTAAAGGATAGACTTTATAATATTAATGAAGGTACATCTTTCAAAAATTTTATATGTATAGAGTTGTGTTTTAATAAAGGTGATTTTGCTGTTTTTAGTTAAAATGCAATGTTCGCAAAAAAGCTTAATATTTAGTGTGTATTTTTTGAAGGAACCAGCTATTACATAATCGATAACACAAAAAGTGTATTTTATACTGATCCCATGAGAATAGAGGTATCCGAGTGTTTTATTCTGATTTCCATTATAAGATAAATTGTTTTTGTATAAAATAACGTTCCATGCATATAAAATGTGATTCATCGAATTTACTTTTACAGCTTTGGCTTACGCGTATTCTGGCTGGAAATGGGGATGACTTACGAAAGTGTAAATGCATATCGGATAAATAAGCCTCCTTTAGGAAACTGCGAACTTGTATATAATCCTCCCAAGAATTCTTGATTTCATAAAATAATCTTCTACATAAAAATATGACAAATACATCCGATAAAATATTTGTAACAGGTGCTACTGGTTACATTGGATCTAAGCTGATTGGTTTTCTTTTAGAGAAAAACGCTAAGGTTACTGCCTATGTCCGAAATATTGAAAAAGCCAAAAGTATGTTTCCTCAAGCCCCAGAAAACTTAAAGTTTATACAAGGTGATTATACAACTACTGATGTATTTGAACGAGAAATTATTGGTCATACACGCCTGTTCTTTGTTGTTGCCGTGGATTCTCCCATGGCCGATATTAAAGGTACTTTTGCGAAAATAGCCTATGATGCAGGCGTCCGCCAGATTGTCGACATTTCTTCCTCATCAGTCAATAGTCCCTATCGTTACAGCTTTGTCAGTTCTATGCATCGTGAAGGTGAAGATAGAATTATTGCAGCAAAAAAGAGAAAAGACCAATATTGTGTCATCATCCGTCCTGGACGTTTCTATACGAACCATCTGTGGATCGAAGCCCAAAATATCAAAGAAAAACAACAATTAAGCACACTTAACGATTTTGATAAAAAAGAAGGGTATGTTTCCAATACCGACATTGCTGAATTATGCTCAGTTATATTGACTGATCCAATCGAAAAGCATGATAATTGTGTATACACTATGTTCAGCCAGATGCTCTCGATAAGGGATCGTGCCGCTGCCCTTAGTGATGTTCTTGGTAAGAACATTACGGTAAACAATAGTTCTGAACAGGAGATGTATGATGGATTGATTCACAGAGGATATCCACACCATTTGGCAATTAATTTCGTCCAATTACACGAAGATGGTAACGTCAACCCTTATTATGCTGCCATGCTTGGTCGACCTGCTCAAACTTTTCGAGATTGGCTTTTAGTAGAAGAACATTTGGCTCAACTTAGATGATTTATTGAAGAGTAAACCCCCACCTTTTTAACTTTTAGTATCATTGTTTTTAAATAAACAATCAATTTAACTATATGAAAAGAATAGAGCTTTGATTTTAAAAATAATTATCTTAACAATAATAATTGAATCCAGCATATATGAATTCATACAAAAAAACATGTCAAAAAAAATTGTTTATTCCATTTTGACGTGCTTTTTCCTAATTTTTCCTTTACAGATAGCATAGGATTCCGAAGTGATACAAGCTCTTTGAGTCACGCTTTATTTTCAGATGTGATAAAATATTTATTTTTTCTTTCCCCTCTTCTTTAGATCTTCATAAGCCTCGCATCATGGAATAACTATGTCTGAGCCATCCACTAGTAATAATGTGGCAGATACCAACGCACCCAAGACAAATCGACAAAATTGTTGCTGAAGTCACCAAACATGTTCGAAAAACACAAGTTGAGGAAAGTGATGGACGCCAAGAAGGAAATGATCTTCCAATTGAAATATATGAAGGATTGGAGGAACCCTCCCCCACAGAATTACAACGAGCTTTACAAAAATTTAAAAGAGGTACCCATAAATACAACAACCAAGAGTGGGTCACTACCGAAACAACACATCCTAACTTCATCAACTAGTTTAAAGAAACAAAGGTCGATACTGCACAGCTCGTCAACACTATATACCGTCTCACCAAAAATACACGAGTACAGGCGAAAGCAGCAACAGAATTATATGAGCACCCCAAGTACATCATGGATAGAGGGCTCCAGCAAGAAGATTTACAAATATTCCAAGACTCCATTGAACAATCCAGCCGCCTTGCAGTCTACGGATTTGGATTGGCAAAACAGCAAGAAAACAAAGCCAATGAAATCACTACAAAGGCTCTTAGACTTCTACACAGCATTAAACACTTAGAAATTACATTATCCAACGAAAAACGATTCACTTTTGACGAAACGTTTGTCGAACAATACTATAATAAAACATACAAACAAAGACTCACCAGTGGTTCAGCAATATCCAACCATTCACGTGAGAACAAATTTCGAAGTGGCAAACGAGGAGCTAATGGAATCAACGAGGACTGGACAACAACACAGCATTTAGTCCCCAAAATCCATCAATAGCAACCTCCAGACCCAGCCGCCAGTAAAAATCACAGACAAAACCCATCAAATCTCAATAGTATGGACTCTTTGTACTCTCTTTATGTTACTTTTTTAATAATAAATAAATAAAATCATCGTCTATAAAATCTAAAGACCTCTGTATGCTTATTTAAAAATGAATTGCTTTTTAGTCATTGTATGAATATATTTAATAAAATATTACCAAATACTATCAATCTACCCTGTTTTTTTGCCTGTCTTAGTACCTTCTTTAGTGTCTTTTTGGCTGTTTTTTTTTTTTTGGTCGGTTCAGTTAAACTTTTAACTTTTTCCATCGGTTTTACTTCGAACTTCGACTTTGAAAGTATAAAATGAGTTAAAATTTTGGAAGTATTTCAGGTTCTATAACCTATACTTTTCGCCCTGGTGTCATGTCAATGGATAGGAACAGACTTGCTGATCAGGGGCACCAAAATACATAGGAATACAATTCTCGGTTGTGTAAAGGCAAGATGTTCGATCCCCATAGCGCACTCCGATGAAGAAGGCAACTTCCATGAAACCTCACGGACTTTGTTCATTCTTCTATCACTAAAACGTGCTGCCACAATCAACTATGAAAATTTTATGGCCATCATTAACACGAAGCATTTATTTGAGATATACCACCTTCAATTATCGACAGACTACCATGCAATCAGAACTAAACCAGACAGCTTCCCTAGTTCCTAAGAGGATGAATTCGAACCCAAGTCATATAGTCACAAATACGGCCCTAGCTTTGAAGAAGCCAGTTTGTCAGCTTTGAATTGCATAAAATACTCTTCCAGTGTTAAAACTGGTTTACAACTAGAGGATATTATCAATGCATCTGCCAACAAAAAACAAAAAAAAGCATAAGTTATAAATTATAAATTATAGCTTATAACTTATATATTGTATATTACAATGCTTTTATTGTTCTAATATGAGTAATAAAACTTTTGTTATTTTATTGATTCAAAGGATATTATTGGCATCTACTATGGAGAAAACTAGTAGAAGCTGTCCTGTATCGACTGTACTTTTTATTCAAAATAGTAAAGTCATGTTTAGAGATCCGGATATTTTCTCGGGACGAACGAAAGTTTTTGATATATCGGATGTCGGGATAAATTATCCGGTTTTAAATGTATAAAAGCAGGATTCTACCTGCATTTTTTGTCCAGAAGAAGTTTGTTTATTTTATTTTGCAAATATAAGTACCAAATCATATCATGTTTGATGTTCGATCTATCAAATCAAACCAAGAGCTGAGTACAGTTCAAGATCATGATTTTAAAGAAAATTTTAGTTCAATCACCGATGTTGCTGACAGAGCTTATTGGAAAGCACGCTAATTTTATCTATACCATTGTCAGCAAATCACCTACTGCAAATGAAAGTGACACTACTTTAGTAAACTTTTTGGTAAGACTGTTAAAGGAAACACCACTTCTAGAAAGTCATTGCATGACCATATTGTTGCTGTGGGGTATCCATATGAATTGGCTATCGATTTGATCCAAAGAAGAATTTCTCAAGGACCTACACATTATTATGGTGTCATTCTTGGCTGTTTGAAAACAATAGCCTTTCACATTTTCAATAGCTTGTTCTTCTTTACTTTCTTATTATATATAATATTAAATGAAATGAATATAAAACTCGATAAATAAACTTCAAATTCTTCATATTTATTTTGAAATCTATTAACAATAAAGCGAATGCTATTAAAAATAAGTAGTATCATAGACTAGAGGTTTCGTATTTTATTATAAAATATATCTTATTAAAAAAGAATAGCAGAGTAACTAAAGGGCTCTCAAGCAAAATGTAAAAATAAAATAAGAGTGTGTAAATGCATGAACTCTAAAAAAATAAGTTAACATAATGCAAATGTCGTCGCACAGTTTTTTTTTTTTTTTCTTGAGAACAAAATTCAAGTCTGCTTAATTTACTTTTAATTGGCTCCACACGTGCTTTTTTGGATTATTAATACATGTTTCTTAAATGAGAGAAGTATCCTTTGTTATTATATAATTATTATATAACATAAAATCATCACAAAATCCAAGTCTATTTTGTGTATTTTAAATAGACAAATAAAAGAAACGGTTGTGTATTTTAGCATAGAAAAGCACCTTTATACTTGGTCAATGGAGACTCATAAACGTAGTCACCGGACATCCAAATTAGACATAGCAACTAAGCTGTTAAAGAAACATCTAACACTGATATCGCCATTTTTTTTCTGAATATCACACTCTCACCAGATCATAAGCTTGTTACATCACGGATAACGGATTATTTCGGCAGCTTAAGATTAAAACGTAAACATATAATAATTATATTTTTTTCTTTCTCTCTTACACTTTTTTTAAAGTTTATATAACATTTTATAGCAAGTCATATGGCCGAAAAAATCTTTGTTACTGGAGCCACTGGATTCGTTGGAACCAAGTTGGTTCATTTTCTCTTGAAGAAGAATGCTGAAGTCACAGTTTATGTTCGAGATGTTGAAAGAACAAAACAAATATATCCTCAAGCCCACAATCTTAATATCGTTCAAGGCGACTACGCCACTATGGATGTGTTTGAGCGGGAAGTTACTGGCCACACTCGTCTTTTTATCCTTATTTCCGCCTTTGATAGCATGGCTAAAATCAAGGGTACCTTCGCAAAGATTGCTTATGCTGCCGGTGTTCGTCAAATCGTGGATATTTCATCCGGTGCTGTAAACCAACCTTTCCGTTCTGGCTATATTGGCTCCATTCATCGTGAGAGTGAAGAGGCAATCCTTGCCGAAAAGAGTGAAGGTCATTTTTATGTCGCACTTCGACCATATCGTTTCCTTTCAAATCATATTTGGACAGATGCCCATACCATTAAAAATAGTCAAACCATGAACAATATCCATGGTCTTGATTTTAAAGAAGATTTTATCTCACCAACTGATATTGCTGAGTTAGCTTCCGTCGTGTTGACCGAGCCTGTAGAGAAGCATGCTAATTGTGTTTATACCATGATTGGCGAAACGCTCACCACAAACGAGCGTGCTGCCATATTTACTGAACTTCTTGGAAAACCCATCAAAGGAAACCTTGCTCCCATTGATGTTTTTTATAACCAACTTACTCAATTTGGTTGCTCACATCCAATGGCAGTTGACATGATTCAAAAAATAGAGGCTGATGGCCCTACTCCCTACTATAGCATCATGCTTGGTCGCTCTGCTCAGACTCTTCGTGAGTGGCTTCAGGACGATGATAACCTATCACATTTTCAGTAACTCAAAATTTGATGAACCACACTGCATTAAATAAGTAACTTTTACATTCTTGATAATAATAAATATTTTATTTACTTCTAAAACATATGATATTGAATATTGAATGCTTAATTGTAAAGGAAATGAACCATGTTTAATTTATAACAGTTAATACTGCTATTCAGACAAAATACGTTAAGTTTAAAGTTAATTACTGTTTATTTAAACAATATTGACAGGTCATTTAACCTACTGATAGAAATCGCAGATGTCATTTTTATTCAACCTGATGAGGGGCACTCTTTTTATACTGGTTTATCTTTCTATATCCTTTAACTCTATTAATATGTAAAGGCCACTTTTCTTCACATTCTTTAATATAGCCATGCAATAACCTTTAAATATTATACACTTAATAATAGTTTGTAATAGCACTGATTGTTACATCTTTATTATAGATAAATAAAATAAACTATGATTTACTGAAAATGAGCAAGATTATTGTCTTCCAAGAGCCATTCACGAAGTGTCTGAGGTGGCCTTCCGATCATGACACCAAAGTAAGGTGTAGGTCCAAGGGGCTTTCGGGTTTGAATTAAATCAATAACAATACTATGTTTCATACCAAAACTAGTGAACGTATCATACAAAGCTTGTATAGGGATGTTACTTGCTTTAACAGTTTTTCCAAGAAGTTCACTAAAAATAGCAGCACGTTCTTTGGCAGAAAGGGTTTCACCAATCATATTATAAACGCAATTTTCGTGTTTCTCGACAGATTCAGTCAACACAACAGAAGCCAATTCAGCAATATCGGTAGGCGAAATAAAATCCTCTTCCAAATCGAGATCTTGGATTGAATTCAATGTTTGATTTTCTTTAATACTGCGTATATCTAACATGATATGGTTGGAAAAGAAATGGAAAGGGCGAAGTGCAACAAAATATTGCCCTTTGCCTGCAGCAGCAAGAGATAAATCCTCGCACTGACAATCCAAAGAAGCAAAAGTGCTAGATCGATGACCAAAGTTGATAGCAATGGATGATATGTCTACAATCTGACGTACCCCGGCTGCATAGGCAATTCTTGAAAGAGTGCTTTTAATATTCACCACATCTGGAGCGACAGAAACAAGAATAAACAATCTGCTATGACCTTTAATTTCTCTTTCAAATACATCCATGGTAGAATAGTCTCCTTCAACAAACTTGATATTGTTGGTTTGAGGCAGGACCTTTTTAGCCTTTTCCATGTTGCGTACGTAGACGGTAATTTGGGCATCCTTTTTCAAGAGAAATTGGACAAGCTTGATTCCAATATTTCCTGTAGCTCCAGTAACAAAGATTCTTTCAGTCATTTTTGTTTATATAATAAAAACTTTTTATCGGATCAGATAAATACATGTTGGATTTATATACCACATGAATTATTTCTCGACCTCCGTAAATTATCCGTTACGGATAAATTACCGTGTACAACCTTAACCGGGAAGAAAAGAAGAAAACTCTCTATAGGAAACACTTAGATTAAAATTTCAAACTTTAATTTTT